>MDKJ01235392.1:0-42518 GCA_005239525.1 Nicotiana knightiana | reverse complement strand
ATTAATCCTTACTTGCAAATCACACAGCGTCCATCTATGATCATTCTTGTTACAACCATTCCCGTTCATGTGGGGGATTTTTGGACTTTAAGCATTGGGCTTAAAAGACTTTAAGCATTGGGCTTAAAAGTCTAAGAGTGTGAATTGGGAAATGGTGGGAAATAAAATGGAGGGAAATGAAAATTTGAATCAAGTGAGCTTTTGTCATGAACTTTGTACCACATTGGTGAAAGACAACTACACTTGTGTGTATAAATATAGGATCACTTCTTAGAGCTCTTAAAAGGAGTTGAAGAGGATGTATCCTCGCGCCGTCGTCGCTCGGCTCGGCTTCGGCTTCGGCTTCGGATTTGGCTTTGGAAATCGATCGATAAGATTATTTTTGGACAAAGTTTATTTAATTAATTATTTAATAATTAAATTAAATGTCAGTTAGTTCATTAACGGAATTAACTAAAATTCAAAAACGCTGCCTTTGCTTGTTTTCATTCCTGAACAGACACTTTTTTCCTGAACAGACATCACACCTCTTTCAATAGTTGCCTATAAATTCTGAGGCATGGCTTATTTTTCCATACACTGAAGCATTCTACTTCGCAGTCTCTCTCTCTCTCAAATTCGTAAGTGTGATCTTGCTCCGTTCTTTGCGTTTGTTGGTATCCTGCAGTTGGTATTGCCACTGTTGCAGGAAGGTTATTCCGTTTCATCCTGGAAGGATTTAATCCATTACCTTGGCAACTTGTGAGGGGGTTAAAATTCCTTAAGGACACACACGAAAATTGTGGACTCGAAATATTTCTTATCGTTTATATATATATTTTCTGTTTCTTCTAACAGTTCTTCTGATTTTCTGAGTTTAAACACAAAGGCGATAACAATAATATCACCACATTATCACTTTAAGAATTTCTGAATAGGAACGTGAGTCGTGAGAAAATGTGAAGAAATTATATTTTCATTTCATCATACTACCAAGTACAATAATTTCTCAAGGGTTAACTTATATAAACCTTTGAATGGATTACGCTCTGTAACATATTCCCACTTTACAGCTCCAAATATTACCTAAATTGTGACATAAAATAATTACACGAGATAGAAAGCGTATTAATAATCAAGAGAAATTTTCTGAAATCGCTATTATTTAGTGACTATTAACTTCCTATAGCTATAGCTGCTATTTAGTTGTTACGCGATTGAATTTGTTATATTCGCGTTACTGTATTTGTGAATATAGTAGCGGAATTTGTCTAAAAATACAGAAATTCAGCTGTGCGACTGTATTCGTCGCTGTATTCATAAATACAGTAGCAGAATTCGCCTAAAAAAAGGGGAGTCCAGCTGTTTAATAGCGGGAAGAAGATTAATTAGCAAGTATCACTCCTAATTTAACTCAACAAAATTAATTTTACATAAATTTCGTTGCTACTATGTTGTATTCCATGTATTTACGCGATTGTATCTATAAATACAGTGAGGTAAATCCGCCTAAAAAAGAGGGATTACAACTGTTTAAGTATGTATTCCATGTATTCGCGCGAATGTATTTGTAAATTCAGTGAGGTAATCCGCCTAAAAAATAGTGTTTAATACAGGAAATTGCTATATTGAATTGTATTCAATTTCACTATATTGAATTCACTTGTACTCAAAATAAAAAATCAAGAAATATGGTGTAGACCGTTCTATTCAATTCGACTGTATACATTGTATTCAATTCACATATATTCATTATTCACTATTATACATTGTATTCAATTTACCGTATCCAATTCGACTGTATTCAAACAACAAAGAATCACAAAACACAGTAATATTCAGATGTATTAAAAAATACAGACTTTCGAAATATATAAATATAGGCAAAAAATAATATATTTATACAAAAATATAATATATTTGAGTATATTTGTACATAATCCAATGTGTTTGTATCATTGTATGTGACTAAATAGCAAATAAGAGAAGAAAGTTCGTCGGAGATGGTGTTTTTCGGCCAAGCAAAATACTGTATATATTGTATTAAAACTAAAAAATGGAGATGAACAAAAACCCGACCCTCAAATCTTCTCCGGCGTTGCAAATGACCATATCTGTTCGCCTAAGAGGATGGGCCAATATTGGATGATGACACCTGCAGGGAGAAGATAGAGGTTGAGAATCTTGTTGATAGATAGAAGGAAGAAAGAGAGAAAGAACATAATTGACGTGTTTCATGCCTTTATGGTAGGTATAAATAAATACCTATTTTGCTATATAATAGAAAATGTAGCTATAAGTAATAATATTTTAAAATTATTTTGGTTTAAAATAAATAAGGTATAATAGTTTGCTATAAGAGGTAATTCCAATAACCAATGCTTAAATTAAAATGTTTTAGCATGCATGTCAGAGATATTCAAGTGGAAATAGCACGGGCTAGCCAGTTTTCAGATTAGTAATCGAAAATTAGTTAGTGTTTGCAAATTCATTAAAAAATAGCCATGATTTTGCTTAAACAAGGAAAGTTCCAGCATAATATGCGGGATTATGGAGCTCCTGCGTATAAATTTCCAACATATTATATTGAAACTCCATCACAAAAAAAATTTTCAGCATAATATGCAGGATTATGGAGTTCCTACATATAAACTCCGCCCCATATTATGTTAGAACTTCAACACATTATGTTGGAAGCTCATATGTAAAAAATTCGAACTACATCATATTATGCTGGAATATTTTTATATTTTTAAGAGTGTTTCTTTCATATTTATCTTTACATGAAAAAATAGCTACACTTCATTTACTTTTAAATTATGGCTACTTTTCAATTACGAGTTTATAAATCTAGCTATTTTTGATTATTTTTTTCACGATATTGAGTACTGGATTGGAACCAGGCCCAAAAGCCCCTTGTTTAACGTTTAGCCTATACAAAGCCCCGCTGTGGGGGAGAATTGAAACGTCACAGAACGGCTACTCCTCTTCCCCATAATTCGAAATTTGAACAACCACTTCCGAGTACAGAAACGCTCTCGTTGTTCTAGGGTTTGATGGTAGAAAATCTTATCTTCTATTAACATCTACTATACATTCTGAAAATATGGTCAAAAAGCTTGGAAATTCGGATTGTATTATAATTGATTTATCTTCTTCACCCCCTTCTGAGCAGGGAACGCCATTGAGACCTGTATTTTGCCTCAAAAAGAGAGAGCAATTGAAGGAATTTGAAGAGAAAGAGGATTGCTTTATCCTTGATTTTGATCCTTATGACCCCGTCGATATCTCAAAGCTCTCTGTTTCTAAGAATCTTGATGCTTTTGACCTCTCGGTTGTCGCTGAAAAAGGCCAGGTATAGTTGATTTCTACTAGTATTTCGCAAAATGGGTCAACCTTTGTAGACAGTTTTTGTCCTTGAATAAACCTTTTACTGTTAAATGGCTAATTCTGCAATTTAATAAGAAATTGATCTTGATGATGAATAGGTGGCATGTAGAGATTACCCGCATTCAAGGCATGTTTGTGTGAAACATCCATTTGACAAAACACCCCACGAGAATTACTGTGAACGGGTAATATTTCTTCGATTTTTAAATTTTTAATTGTGTCAAACTTTTGATGTCATTAGATTAATTATCTTGTGTGGCTTTGAGTATTGATGCAGTGTTATTGCTATGTCTGTGATGTGGCTGCTCCTTGCAAATACTGGACTGGGGTTTCAGCCCATTGCCATGCCATGGATAATGAGGCTTGGAAGAATCAGAGGAAGGCCTCTAGGAAGTAGCTGACGGATTAAAGCATTCTACATTTTCTACCATATGTCTTTAGTACTAATAATTTTTGTGCAAAGGCAAGGCTCTTCTTTGTTGGAAAAGAGTGTCTTTAACTGTGGTATAGTTAACTACCTAGTTATGATCTGAGGTTCAGTTGAATGCGAGGTCTGTATTCAATTGTCTCTCAAAATTAAGCTGGATTTTTGTAGATATTTTGCTGATGTATGTAGTTATTTTCTGGGGATGAACATGTAGTATATGAAAGCGGTTGAAATCAAGTTACTAGTTTCAGCGCTTCAACTTCAGTGGAAAGTTGATGATTTCTACAGCCATTCTTTCTGTTATTTCTTTAAGCCAATGCCTCATATTTCTTTGTGTTACAAGGTTACAGATTACTCCTGAATCTTTGCGAGTACAACAAGAAATTGCTGAGTACAATAAGAATTAACTGTCTCTTGTTTAATTTCTTTGAACCATTTAGAGCAGATGTCCCATGGATGGGGATTGGTGCTGGCATTGTTATATCCATGTTGTTTTTTTCATTTGCTTCATTTTCTTTTAGTTTCCACTTCCTTTTTTCACCCCCTTTTGGTTTAACTTCATGCACTGAAATTTCTGCCGAAATTGTATTTGCATAATATGTCAATAATTCACACCTTCTTTTATGGTTGATAAGTTAAGTTAGAAGTTGCTTTAAGTGTCTCTTTGGTAGCTGGAAATAGGGCAGATAAGTTCCAGCATTGTAGTTGGATGCCTGACTTCACCATTTATGGAGGTGAAAAAAGATCCGCATATGGTTGCTGCTGGTTTTGCAAGCATGGAGAAAATTGGATTGTTAAAGGGAGAAATATCAGAAGATCAAAGAGCCAATATTGTGGTCATAGTCTCTTTTCTTTGTTGCTGATGATCCAGTTGTCCATTCGAATAGGAAGGCCAGACTGGGAAATCAACAATCTTCAGGGTTGTATAATCATTCTTCTTTAGATTGGGAGCATGTAGGCGAAGGATGAGTTTGTGTGCGAGCCGATGAAAGTTGCATCAAAGATATTCAATGTTTTTGTTTGCTCAAAGTTATTGCGCTGTATATATTGTAGAGTTGCCCTGATGGAACTACTTATGCTTATGTCTACTTTCTAATACTGCATTATGTTTGTTCCCTTCTGCACATAGTTTAATTTCTAGCTTGGTTGTGTAGTCATTCTAGTATATTTTTGGTAATGTCATTACTTACAACTTTGGAAGATTGGCGTGAAAGAGGAACAACCTTTCTTAGGTTGTCTTGATCAAATAGGGCCAAATATTCAATTACCAGTATATCTGTGATTGTCAAAACAACTTTGTTTTTCTGGTTGGGGTTACATTCAGCTCTTTTTAGAAGAATAAATGAAATATGGTTTTGAAGTGGAATCACTTCACTGTTTGAAATAATTATTAGTTCCATCATTATTAGTTGGATGCTTGTTGAATTCAAGATTTAGAGGGAAAAATCCCTATAACTTTGTTTTTCTGGTTGGGGTTACATTCAGCTCTTTTTAGAAGAATAAATGAAATATGGTTTTGAAGTGGAATCACTTCACTGTTTGAAATAATTATTAGTTCCATCATTATTAGTTGGATGCTTGTTGAATTCAAGATTTAGAGGGAAAAATCCCTATCACTTTGTTTTTCTGGTTGGGGTTACATTCAGCTCTTTTTAGAAGAATAAATGAAATATGGTTTTGAAGTGGAATCACTTCACTGTTTGAAATAATTATTAGTTCCATCATTATTAGTTGGATGCTTGTTGAATTCAAGATTTAGAGGGAAAAATCCCTATCAAGACTAAGAGCCCGCTTGGCCATAATTATTTTTTTCAAATTATATTCATGTCCACATAGAACTCTAATATTCAAATACCATTTTCACTTGAAATATTTTTTTATTTTCTTCCGGAACTTTTCAATTATTATGTCCAAACGCCCACTAACTTTAGTCCCAAAACTTTTAGCTTGCCTCTTCCTCCTAAGAATACATCTTTCCCTACTCGGACTAGGCTGCAGATTTTATTCTCTTTATAACATTTTTAGTGTTGCAGTAGGGTTACATAATTAAAACAGTGGGAATCTTAGAGAAATGTCCTAAATAAGTTCTAATTTATCAACATCTAGCCATTAATTATATACTTATCAAAACTAGCCATACACATATAGAAGTTAAAATTCCAAATAAATATGGTTCTTTCTCTCCAAGAATAACATGTAAAGATCTCCTTCCATATGTTTAAACTTGATTAGCAATATTAGATGCAAGAAAATTTCATGGATGAGGTAGCAAATAAAGTGATAAATACAAAAATGATATACACAAGATTCCAAAAATCTAAGCAAAAACGGATGTTTTTCAATGGGTATGGTTGAAATTCATTGAAAACATATAGATTAGTCAATATACAAAATTTGAGGAAGATTAGAGGTGATTTGGACTGATTTGATATCAAAATTCGTAGTTAAACAAGTTCAAAAAATTCTTCTGCGACACATATATCAAACATGTATCACGCATGTATCTCACACACAAGTATACATGTGACCACATTTGATACAAATGTGATACATAAATGATACACAGTGTGATACACGCATCATTTTTTTCATGTTCATCTTCTACTTCGAATTTTCAATTCAAACCACCTCAAAACTCCACCAATTCATCCCAAAATTGAGATTCAAGCCCCTCAAGATGTACCAAATCTATTCTAATAACACTCACTCAAAAGAAAATAAAAAATTGATCTTTTTTTTCCTACAAATAACTAATTGGCTAATATTAGTAATTTCTTATGAATTAGCCAATTTTTATAATAAGCTACTTATAAAGGGACATAACTTAGTAATTTCTCTAAAACAGTTAAATATAAGAAAAAAAAAATCTCACTTAGTTTGCAGAAAAATCGAAATGAAAACCATAACTACCAATTAGTGTTCCAAAGACTTTACCCCCTTTACTTATGCCAAATAGCTCAGGAACAAATATGTACGGAATAGAAAGATTCCAACTTCCCAAGTAAAGAAGAAACTATTTCCTAGATACACATGTCGTGTTATTTCACAATAGAATCAATTTAAAAATTTTAAAAAAAACCTAAAGTTAGGGATTTATCAGTAGGTAATGTTGCACAAACAACTTTTAATATAGGTTGCATAACTCCTCCCTATTTTATAAACAAAAGGAGGCCTTACTACATTTAAGTAAGGGGAAATGGCACAATTATCCATAAAAATAAAATTATTTACTCTTTTTTATCCATTTGTTTTTCTACCTTCCAATTTCTCTTTTTTCTCTAATTCTTTTTTATTTCTATGTTTCTTTTCTTTCTTTTTTTTCCTTTTTTTTCTTTCTTTTCTCCTTTTTTTCTCGTTTTCTTCTTATTTTTTTTCTTTTTTCCTTTTCTAATTTCATTTAACTTCTTTTTTTATATTCTTTTTCTCTTCATAATCCAATTTCATTTATTGTTTTCATTATTTTTATTATTCTTTTTTATACAATAAGAAAATATAACTGATATAGTAAATATTTGTTCACCTTTTTTTAAATATAACTAGTATAATATACCGTTTATTTTTTCTTTCTCATTTTTTAAATTTAATTATTAAACTGAAATAATATCAGTTGTCACTTGATATAATTCACTGAATATAAACTGACTACGGCTGAGCATCATAAATTACATATTCAAATTCTAAGAATCAACACGTGATTGCCATTCAAAATTTGATCTCTTCCCTACAAATATCAGTACACACTCAACCATTAGCAGTAATACAACCAGTTATAGAGCAAGAAAATATAATCTATAGCAACCAAATCTCCATATATACTAGTTAGAATAAAAATGATAATAAAATATTAAAAAATACAATAAAAGTATAAGTAGCAAAAAAGACTTCTAGTACCATGTGATACCAATATGGTATATATGTATACCAACAGAGCATATGATATCTCTAGAATATTGCTACAACTATCTGCGACTATACTACTGTACCAAAACACTAAAGGACGCAATAAAAGTATGAGAAAATTACATGCTCGTATTGCCAGCTAAATATTCGCATAACAACTTGCTCATTCTGTATACTAACAGAGGTATATAGTTGTATGAGGTCGTTCCAACAATTGCCTATAACTATAAGAACTATTACATAATATACATAATTTATGTCCATCGGCACACAAGAATTCCAACACTGCAAATCATGTTCATATAAATAATTTCATAATAGAATTCACTTAAAATGCAGCTAAAACAACCAAAACAATGTTCAAACTACCATATGATACCAATATGATATATAACTATACCAACATGGTATATAATTTTGCTGATTAATTTTCGACAACTATATGGCTATACTACTATTACATAACACACATACATAAAGAGAAAAATTAAAAAAAGAGTGTACCACATATTAATATAATAAGGTATTTCAAGATATTGTACTATATTACTATTATTAAAAGAAAATCAAATATTATACCAATTAAATGCAGCTAATACAACAAAAAAAATGATTCAACTAACATATGATACCAATATAGTATATAGCTATACTAATAGGGTATATGGTTGGAATGAATTGTATACCAAAATGGTATATTTGTATACTATTTGGGTATACAATACAAATTCGTCTTCTTCTCTGGTTCAACTATATTTCAACCCAAATTTCTAAAATCTACTACAAAATCTCTACCAAATTGATTAAAACTTTAGCTACAACCTTCAATCAGCTTTCCAAACAAACTCATGCATGATAGTATCAAAACAATTAAAAACTCAAACAAATCAAGTTGTGAGTTTCAAGCTTCAAGGTCCTTCAATGGTGAATTTAATTTTTTGTACAATAAATCTCCAAAAACCAGCATCAAAGGTACAATCTACATATCAAAGAACAACAACTAATGAATTTCAATAGTAAAACACTATAAAAATCAAATTTGGCATTTTGAACTCATTCATATGGAGTTTTAATTTTTTTTTCCAGATTTAAAATTACATCCATTTCAAGATATTATAAGGGAAATGGAAGAACAATTTTATAAGAACAAATTACAAGTAAGTCAAGAAGTAGCAAACAAGAAAATAATTCAAGGATCTGGAGTTACTAAAATTAAGACCAAGCCTTCTTTAATCTTGGGTTTTCACCCAAATTTCTCTGCTTCTATAGAGACATCAACTACCTATTAGGGGTAACCTGAAGTTGTGCCCTCGTCCAAATTCTCAGTGTTGAAAGAAGAGCTATTTTAATAAAATAATGAGTAATCAAGTAAATAATTTGAACCGTATGGATAAGAGTAGTAAATAGTTTGGGCCTGAACATTAAAGAATAAATAATTTAAAATTAATGGGTATAAAGTGAAATTTTCTATTTAAGTAATTATTATAGGTAGCCATGTGTAAACGTCTAATCACATATAACTTAGTATTCTTTTAGATCTTCAGTGAGCTATACGAGAAAAATAAAAGAAAATTTAATTTCAACGCCATTAACTGTACACGTTTATCTTTAATCTTTATTCACAGTGTCATTTGAAACATTTTCGTTGCGGGTGCGGATACGGGGTGGGTTCTAATTTAACCCGTAAAATTTCAACCCGTCTCGCGTTCGCATAATTCTTTTAACACGTATCTACCCGTCCTGCACTTCACCCGAGTCCACCCGCCCCGCCCCGCCTCACAATTTTTTTCTTCTTTTCAATTTGTCTTTATTTGTATTTTTTACGTATCAATTATAAGCATACATAACTTAAGCAGTAACTATTTAAATTTAGAATCAAGCCTCCAAAGTGAGTATTGAGCACCATAACTTAATTACGATGTTGTCAATCTTATATTATTTCAAGTGAGAAAATGAGGGCTAACATGAGAAATTCCTCGGTCAGATTTTAGATTCTATTCTCAAATGTCAAATACCTAATCTTTTCACTAGTTATATTTTGAAGAAATATAATTTTATAAGAAAAAGAATATAAAATAGTAACAGATGAAGCATATAGGAAGGTAAAAAAGCAAATTACAAAACCTGCACAGAAAGGAGACAATAACAACAAATTACAAAATCTATTTACTAAAAGGTCAACTTGTCAGGAAAAATTAAAGCTTTTTGTTCATATTATTAAATATCCTATTAATTTATCCATCACAAATGAATGAAAAGTGAAAATAAATTTCATAACTATAAATTTTTATCAATCTGAATTACTCTTATGTCTTATAGTTTGAATTACTAGATTTTTGCTGCAAGACCCACCCGTCGAGCGGCGCCAAAATTGGCTTGGTTTCAAGCAATACCGTCACATGAATCGTAAATGCATGAATCTTGAAGTACTATTTCTGCATCTCCCTGACCAAATCAGCCTACATTAGGATTACCTTTGAATGATAAATCTCGAGGTATTGTAAAATGAAATTGTGATCTGTTTCTAGTGGGGTATTTGAAAGAGAATTCAAGATTCTAGAGTCTAGAGAAGAAAGAGTTCCGAATCGAATCTCTTCAGAAAGAAGATCTTTTGTCTCACATGAGCGATACGGAAATAGATCGAGTAATCTGTTTCTTTAGCCAAGAAAAACCTACATCGAGAATTCAAGTATTGTATGCATCATTAGTCCGAACCCTCGGTAAACAAAAGCCTACATAGCAGTTCTAATTCTACGCCTTCAACCACTCCAAACATTTATTTATCCAGCCATAGGGTAGATCGGAAGTATTACACCCTTGATCGTGAAATATCGATTGCTTGCTTTATCATGCGAGATAGGGGAAGCTTTTATTTTGTTATATCATCAGGGTAATGATCCATCAACCTGCTAGATCCACGCTCTTTTTCTCCTTGACTCGCGGGATGAGTCTGAATTTCATATTTCCGTATGTGAAAAGAAGTATAGAATAAGGAAGATCCTTTTCAAGTTTGAATCCTTTTCAAGTTTGAATTTGTTCATTTGGAATCCTTCTCTTCTACCGTAGATTGGACGTAGATACGCGACTACTATTTAATAGTTACGGTAACGTATTTGATGTCTTTGCGAATATAACAAAAAACATCTAAACAAACGGGGCAATTTTTGACACTTATAAATTGTGGTCCCACTATTTTTCTTGGGTCATTATTTTGTGACGTGTATTTTGCAAGTCCCTATTTTATAAACTAATTTATTAATTTAGACCATTTCGCTATTTATTTTTCTTCTCTTCTGGTTCATAGTCCACCGTGAACCACCACAACACCTCAAACCACATCACAATCTCATGACCAAGAAAATTCTTCCTCACTCAAATAAACCACCTGGCCACCCATAAATCATAATAGACAAACAAAAATACTCCTCTGTAATTTTATTTCAGTAACGCACCACCACCACAATTATGCTACTGACACAGCGCCACCAACTGAAAAGAAAAACCATATGCCAGTCACCGTCTTCTTTGAAAATATCAGCTCCTTTCTCATTTCTGACTTTTTTTTTAATTTTCTTCAAAAGAATCTCACCGGTTCTTCTAGATATTTCATCAAATATTTCCCTGCTTGAAAATCCATAAAATGGAAATTAAAGCCCATGTTATTCAGCTCTTAATCTCCTAAATTACAGAGAAATAGAGATGTACAACAAGTCTTTAACATAGAGATAGTTGGTAGATTCAAAATTGTAAGTTAATATCGCAACTTTGACTGTATCCTTACCATCAGACCCACCCACCGCAAATCTTGAACATCTTAAGAAGGTGAAACAAGAAACGAGAAAAAGGGGTGGGTAAAATAAAAAGAATGGACGAGGGTGGGAATCGGGGAAGAAAGGGGTCGGCATTGGGGACTTTTCTTGTTGTTGTTTAGTATTTGTTTTCTGACTTTAGTACCTTTTTAATTAAAGTAAGCCTATTCACGTGCTCTATCAACGTGATTAACACATGCCTTGTTCACATCAGTTGGGTCTTTGCCACATAACCATGGTCAACGGTCAAATAGGTTTATTAGTTCACTTATGATCAAGTTGAAGTGTTCATATATGAATTTTAAAAGTTTATTTACCGGCATCACAATCGGGTGCAAGTTTAAGTGGCCTGAAGGCTATTTTGCCTTGACAAAATTAAGATATATGAATACAACATGTATTTATGCCGGATACAACCTGTAATATTACCCTATTGCCTGCATATTTCTTAATAAAACTAATGCTTGTGTTCTGTAGTATCTAACAATTGTATTAAATGTATTCAACAGCATTTTGTATTAACGATATTTTATTTACTCTTAATACGTGTTATTACTGATGTATTGAGTATATTTCATTAGTTGTATTCATTAGTTTTCTATTTGCATTGAGAGTATATTACTGTATTTCACTGTATTTCACAAATAAATATATTCACTTTTATATTCTATTTAATAAATAATATTTGTATTCAGTATTTTTCAAGTATTTTTTTCTTGTATTCATGTATACTATATGTAATCCATGTATTCATTGACAAATACATATTTTGTACAAACGTCCAAAATTAATATTTCTCCGTTTAATGAAGGTTGTACCATCGACTGAACACTTGCACATGGTGAATGATGAAGGAAGGCATTACAATGTTTGCCTCTTAAAGAAAAATTGCAGTTGTGGGTTGTTCCAAGTTGACGAGTTACCATGCCCATATGCTTGGACTGTCTTGAAAACCAGTTTATAATGCCGAAAGATTATTGCCTGGACTATTACAAACCAAAATATGTTGTAATGACATATGCGGCGCCCATGTATCCTCACGCTAACCAAAGTGAATGGAATATACCATCACATATATCAGAGGAAGTTGTCTTACCACCCAAATGGAAGAGACCTCTTGGAAGGCCAAAGAAAAAGTGCAATAAGCCACTAACTGAATTGCTTCAGAAGAAAATTCAGCATTCGTGTAGTATATGTGGGCAGGGTGGACATAATAAACATACTTGTAGAAACGCCCCACGTAGGATTAGTTGATGTTTTTATTTAATTCCCGCAATCGTTGTTTTTGGATTTGTTCAAGTTTTCTATTACATAATGATTTCGAGACGTATTGAATTGTTCTTGGATGAATTTTTTAAGTGTAGATGACTAAATTCAATGTTGTTTTGTGTCACGATCCAAAATCTACCAGGGTCATGGCGCCGGACACCACCGTCAGGCAAGCCAATCATTAATTAGTTGAAATAAATTCCTATTTTAATATTATAAAAATCATTATCTTTCACTTTATTACACAATAACTAAATAAAATCCGTTAAGTAAATACAATGGTTTAAATATTTTATTTTTAGCAAATATATCCCAACACATCCCAGAACCCGGTGTCACAAGTACATGAGCAAATTCTAAGAATTTCACAAATACTACAAGCTTGTCCGAAATATAAATTGGATAAGGAATTTAAACTGGAAATAAATACAATATGAGGGAGACTCTGTCGGTTGCGGATCGCCTCCGGATGATGCAGCTCGCCTAAGTCTCCAACCAGCCACGTCTCTATGAAAGTACCTGTGTAATAAAAATCCACAACAAGTGTAGCATGAGTACGAAAAATAACGTACTCAGTAAGTCGCCCGCCTAACCTCAGAGAGGTAGTGACGAGAGGTCGAATTAGACACTCACTAAGGTCCAATAAATTAATTTAGCACAATATGATATCAATAATAGGCATACGAGGATGATAAAACAGTAAGCATTACGAATAACTGTAATTCAAATAACTACTGAAAGTAAATAAACAGTTATTACTTCTCATTTCCCCCCAAATATCTTGTCACTTCAAAATTCATGAAAAATATTTAACAATTTAGCATGCGCATACGGGATAAGGACAACCAGCCTAAGCCATAAAAATAATCATGTTTGTGCACTGCCGAGGGTCGAACGGCCCGAACCATAAGTGCAACTTTGCCAGAAAATAATCATATCTATGCACTGCCGAGGGTCGAACGGCCCGTACCATAATTGCATTTTTTAATCCGCCATGACGTACGACCCGTTCCCATGAGAGTAGGGGAAATAACACTCCGCTCGCGGAATATAAATTGCGAAGCGGTCACATGCCGTCATGCACAATCATCATTCCACCCCGACTACACCGGAAAAATAAATACTCAAGTAAATGACAAATTTCTCTTTTACAAATCAAAAAAAATAGTATTTAAATCTTTTCTCGAAATTCATTTGCCAAATTTAATAATATTCAATAATATCACCTTATCAGGTGTACAATTATCCACAGAGGAGTAAATTTTCTTTTTAAGTGATTAAAAAGGTACACTCTAGCCTTCGTAGGAAATAATTTACAAATTCAATAGCATTATCAGTCTAATATTATTGGCAGGATCACATGAACAGCACGTAAGGCATGCTAGTGAGTCCTAGACTACCCGAACATGGCATAATAGTAACTACGCATGGACTCCCATCACCTCGTGCATACGTAGCCCCCGCAAATAGTAGCACATACTTAATTAGTTCACCTAGGGGGACAATTCCCCCTTACAAAGTTAGAAAGGAGACTTAACTCGCTCCGAAGTTCCATAACCGACTTCCAAGCCCTTCCGACGACTCCAATGGACGCATAACGCCCGAAAACTATCCAAATAACAGCAAACCAATGAAAATATACTCTAATATTTTCAATCTTTCCAAATTATATAATTCCCCAATATCGCTCAGGGAATTGACCAAAATGCCCTTGGACCCACACGCTCGGAATCCAAAATTTCTCGAAGATATACCCTACCCATAGTCTTACTAACTCAAACATACAATTTACTCTAAATTCCATGCTCAAATTCATGGCAAAAAATCCAAATACAAATTTCTAGGTTTTCTTCAACAATTTTCAACTTTTCCACAAATTTTCATGATTTTCCATGTTAAAATCTAGATATAATCCAAGTAATTAACTTGCAATAGGTGGGATTGACTTTCCTCCAAGTTGCTAGGTGAATATCCCCCTCAAGAATCTCCAAAAATCGCCCAAGAATGAAGAAATGAGCAAAAATGCTCAAACCCCCGCTTTAAACACTCACTTCCCAGCGATCTTTGCGCCCGCGACAAAACCTTCGCGCTTGCGGTCTTGCACCCGCGACCAATTCTTCGCGCATGCGGTCTTCGCACCCATGGCCAATTCTTCACGCCCGCGGTGCCTGGCCATCCCATGCCTTTTTGCTTCTGCGACTCGTGCCCCGCATCCGCGAGCTCGCATCTGCAACCATCCAAGCGCAGGTGCGATTACACCAGAAGCTGGGAGCTTCAGTTTATGCTCTCCAAGTTCAAACTTGGTCCGACGCTCATCTAGTTAACACCCGGGGGCCCCGGGGCCCAACCCGAACATACCAACAAGTTCCAAAATATAATGCGGACCTGCTCGAGGCCTCAAATCACATCAAATAACATCGAAACAATGGATCGCAACTCAATTAAATCTTTATGAAATTTAGAATTTCAAACTTCTTCATTCGACGCCCAAAACCTATCAAATCACGTCCGATTGAACTCAAATTTTGCACACAAGTCACATTCAACATTACAGACCTGCTCTAACTTCCGGAATCGCATTCTGACCTCGATACCAAATTTTCCACTTCCGGTCGGATTTCTCAAAAACCTTCAAATTTCTATCTTTAGTCAAATGACTTTAAAATGACCTACGGACATCCGAATTCACTTCCGATTGCGCTCCCAACTCCAAAATCACCATACGGAGCTATTCTAGGCTCGGAATCCCAAACGGACATCAATATCATTGAAATGAGCTTCAAGCCAAACTTAGGAAATTTCTTCAAAAATGCTGACTTCCACAATATACGCCGAAACACTCCCAGGTTATCCAAATCCCGATCCAGACATACGCCCAAGTCCGAAATCATCAAACGAACTTGCAGGAACCTTCAAATCCCGATTCGGAGGTCGTTTACTCACAATTTCAGTCTTAGTAAATTTCTTCAACTTAAGGCTTCTGAAATGAGAATTTTCTTTTTAAATTGATTCTAAACTTCTCGAAATTCAATTCCGACCACACCTAAAAGTCATAATACCTGAAACGGAGCCGCTCATGACTTCAAACCGCTGAACAACGTGCTAGAGCTCAAAACGATCGATCGGGTCGTTACATTCTCCCCTACTTAAATAGACGTCCGTCCTCGAACGTGCTAAGAACTGCTCTGGAGTTATCTGAAATCACTGTTTAACACCTCGAGCACCTTCCTGTGCTACCACAACCCAGTTGAGTACATTAGATTGAACAAATATGAAGATTTTTTCTTTTATCCATATAATAGGCTCAGAATCCAGTTCCAACACCTGAAATTCTCTGCCAGGCCTGTTTCTAATATATAAACACCGTATCAACTACCACACGCTATACCAGAACATGGCTGCATACCTTTGCTGAATTAGCACCATGCACCGCATAATTCATCACCTGTCCACAACGACACTCCTTGAACCATAATAGGTAAAATTCCATGAATCCGATGCTCCCAAGGAACCTTATGACATGTATATACATCCTGCTATAATGCTGGCGATACCACCATAACGGAGGAGACGGGTAGAAATTCATACAACAGCAGAGTTAACAAATCATTGAATATCTCATCTTGACTAGAATCATCACCTCATTATGAACCAACCGTTGGTAATTGTCCTTCAATGTATTTCACATAATCTTATCGCACCGATCCGTAATCTAATAATCTCGTCTCACCTAGTATGAACTGCTTAGACAACAAATCACCCCAAACATGAAAAAAAGTCTCACATGATACCACATCGTGCCAATAGGCCACAACTCAAACACGATACATAAGGAATGGCTCAGGAAGGGACTACTCAACTCACGCAACTAATACGAACTTTCCTCAGAAAATAGGAAGTAAAACATAAAAAAAAATATAGGAACCTTACTCATCATCACACTGTTGCGGCGTGCAACCCGATCCAAATAACATACCCGTGGTGACGTGCCACCCGATCCCAATAACATACCCGTGGCGGCGTGCCACCCGATCCCATCATAAAATTCACATAAGGAAATATACACGGAGCTGAATTGCTCACTATTACAAATTACTGAATATCGATCATAAGCACGCTAAGTGCATAATGCCATCCTGGGGAGACTGTAAATCCATATGCTTACAAAACTCAAGCACAACTGAGGTGCGATATATATATAGATATATATACTCTGGACATCAAGAGTTGTCCTGCTCACATAACATTACTACTATGTGGGACCTCAATTCATAAGAAATTATCAAGCCATTTCACAAGTCACACGACAAACTCATAATATTACCTGAATTTGACGAAGACATGACAACGCCTGATATCCCAACACCCCTCCTTGAGGAGCGTTATACTGAAATGAACATATCTTCCTCACATGAAGCCCATAATCATATTTAAATCCATCCACAAACAACGAGTCTACATTGCCCGCACCAAACTAAGCCAATAGCTTTACCTGGGTTCATATTAACCCACTTCCTCTCATAATATGCAAGAACAACCATCATAGCCGGAACAACATCCCACAATCCACAACCAACTAGACTGAACGCCTTCCTAGCATAAATTTTCAAACAAGAAATATTGCACTTCCTTATACTTGGTCTAAATCTTCAATCAATCAGGTGACTACATGTCACACTTATACAATCTTCCCGCGGTCATGCTTTCACGACCTTACACACAAGGCAACAAGTCTGTACATCCATACCACCGACCACACTAATGCTGTAAAGCAAATCAAGAATCCCATAACCAGGATACAAAGCCTCTTTCATCAAACACCGATCTCAGATGACGCTGAAGTCATCACCTGCTTACCTTAATCATTCAAATCCCTTTTTCCCTTGCTCACCCGAGCTCATGACATCCTTGTCAACACCGAACCAAAATCTCTATCCTTACTTTTAATTCCATGTTGCTTACTGCACCTGATATGCCAATATGAAATAGCGCAAGAATTCCATCATAACTCCTGAATCACTAATAGGGTGAACACTTCATCATATAGAAACCTTTTTCTTACCTCAATTCAAGAGAACCATGACAATACACAAGTGGATTCCCACAAGCACAATACATGCAAATCCTTAAGTAGTGGTCTGAACCATCATAAACCTTCCGGGATCCGCCTACACCTGACATGCCAAAATACTTGAATGCTTCCAAGTAAAATCTATTTCGACGGCCGACATGCCTCGCATACACCAGCACAAACCATATGCATAACCTAATCACATCGAAGGAACTGATCATTGCCGTAAATATGTCATTTCAACCATGGATAGTCAATCTATCTTCTTTTAATCCTCCTTAACTGCCTCAGAAATAATAGTAACTTTCTTCAACTCATGGCAAACTCAACCCTCACTCATCCCGAGTGACCTTGATTCACGAGACCATGCTGCCTAAATCCCGAAACCCGTCTTATACCCCCCAAATAATTTTTCTACAACCCGAAGTTTATTTCTCTCACTCATCCAATACTATCCTGCACGCTGAAAATAACATAGAACACTCCAACCATTTTCCCTCTCTCTGAAATTACGCTGCAAAAGCTCAATTCTTAATCATACTGCTGCCTAAAACCCTTAAACGCCGCATTCTTAACTTTTGGATTCACTAGGACCACTATTGAGAGTCACCCACTCTGACAGACCCCGAATACAATCAACTCCAAGGATCTTCTAGCACATGAACATCCTTTTTAATGAAGCACGTGTTTGAGTCACTACCCTACAGCTCGCCTATGCATTAAGCATAAATTCTGAATCTCCCAAAACCTAACCTTGGTCCAATAGGGCCAACTTCTGCACACATTCGTCAAATCCCACGCACAATCACCATTTTACTCCTTTCCCTTAGCTTTAATAACTTTCTAACACGCCGACAATCCGCAACCCCATGATAACACAACCTTACAATCCAGCTGCAGGTGGTCAGACTCCCCCACTTAGCCCGAAGCTACTCCTTGCACCACTCTAGACCCTGCTGAGATCCTTTCTCCTTTGTTAACATGATTTTTCTCAACCAACCCGTCCAATTCTTCCAAATTCTCTCGTTAGCACTCCCTATATACTCAAATTCTCTAGCATCATTCACGCATTCTGCGTCCTACCGAATAGCCACTAGAATCCCTCGCAGAAACTTGCCGACCATGCCATCGCTAACCTATTCACAGGAGATAGCCCACCTGTGGAAATCACCCACGGACGCCTTCCAACGACGCTGTACTGCACTATCTCTACAACATCAATACCCATCCTACGCCCTGCTTCATTTACCCATTTTACTAGTCCGTCCGCTCCTCATGGACATTCATTAAATGTGCGACAATATCTTCTAATTCCAAGTTGTGCTACCGCTCCCCCACTTTGCGACTGCTCGACTTCCGCTTCTTACACCTGGCCTCCTAGAAATGGAACCACCGCCTATCCTCAATTCAATGTCATTCTGTGTAGCTCTTAAACCAGCAAATCACCAAAAACTCTCCGAAGATCATCTTTCTCTAGCTGCCTTCATTATCAATACTTATCTAATACTTAACCACCGCATCTCACGGTCTCTGACCACCGCTTCTTCAATACTTCTTCACAATACTCTGACCCAATGCAACCGAAGAACTATAGCACCGGTAGACTTAACACATTCCATTCGATTAGTGACGATGACATCACATCACAGGTACATATCCCACCTCACTTGAAAACACCAAGCCTTACTGCTTTATCAACCCCAACCGGACCATTCCTAATCCAAATGCCTTTCCTCTGCCGAAAATAAAATACCGAAATCTCGAAATCATGCTCTAAGAAGACCTCCCTTCAATCCATTCATCAGGACTCAACATATGGGCAAGCGTTCTATCATCATATCGACATCGCGCGATAACCAATCGTAAACATCATCACAACCTGAGCATAACCTCAAAGCTCTCAGAAACACAGCTACTAAGCTGAAACAACATATTATCCTTCCATAGGGCAACGACAATAGCCTCAATCAACTTCATAGGGAGAAACATCCCGCACCACATCCATAACACCATTTCAATTCCTCAAATTCCTATTCATAGTAAGCGTTTTGCGACGCGTAAGATTGAGTAGGAATAAACATAGGCATAAGCCTCAAAGGAATCGAATCACACGATGAGGAATCAAGAAGGAAAGTACTCCTAACAGCCTTGTAGCCTCTCGAAGATAGTACATACGTCTTCGTACCGATCCGCAAGACACTACTAGACTTGCTCATGACTCGTGAGACCTAAGGGAACCTAGAGCTCTGATACCATGTTGTCACGACCCAAAATCTACTAAGGTTGTGATGGCGCCGGACACCATCGTCAGGCAAGCCGATCATTAATTAGTTGAAATAAATTCCTGTTTTAACATTTATGAAAATCATTACCTTTCACTTTATTACATAATAACTAAATAAAATCCGTTAAGTAAATACAATGGTTTAAATATTCCATTTTTAGCAAATATATCCCAACACATCCCAGAACCCAGTGTCACAAGTACATGAGCAAATTCTATGAATTTCACAAATACTACAAGCTTGTCTGAAATACAAATTGGACAAGGAATTTAAACTGGAAATAAATACAATATGAGGGAGACTCTGTCAGCTGCGGATCGCCTCCGGATGATGCAGATCGCCTAAGTCTCCAACCAGCCACGTCGCTATGAAAGTACCTATGCAATAAAAATGCACAGCTTGTGTAGCATGAGTACGAAAAATAATGTGTACTCAGTAAGTCGCCCGCCTAACCTCAGAGAGGTAGTGATGAGAGGTCGAATTAGACACTTACTAAGGTCCAACAAATTAATTTAGCACAATACGATATCAGTAATAGGCATACGAGGATGATAAAATAGTAAACATTACGGATAACTGTAATTCAAATAAATACTGAAAGTAAATAAACAGTTACTACTTCTCATTTCCCCCCAAATATCTTGTCACTTCAAAATTCATGAAAAATATTTAACAATTTAGCATGCGCATACGGGATAAGGACAACCGGCCTAAGCCATAAAAATAATCATGTTTGTGCACTGCCGAGGGTCGAACAGCCCGAACCATAAGTGCACCTTTGCCAGAAAATTATCATATCTATGCACTGCCAAGGGTCGAAATACACATACCATAAGTGCATTTTTCAATACGCCGTGGAGTACGGCCCGCTCCCATGAGAGTGGGGGAAATAACATTCCGCTCGCGAAATATAAATTGCGAAGCGGTCACATGCAGTCATGCACAATCAACAGTCTACCCTGACTACATCGGGAAAACACATACTCAAGTAAATAACAAATTTCTCTTTTACAAATCACAAAAATTAGTATTTAAATATTTTCTTGAAATTCATTTGCCAAGTTTAATAATATTCAATAGTATCACCTTATCAGGTTTAAAATTATCCACAGAGGAGTAAATTCTCTTTCTAAGAGATTAAAAAGGTAAACTCTAGCCTTCATAGGAAATAAGTTACAAATTCAATAGCATTATCAGTAGGATCACATGAACAACACGTAAGGCATGCTAGTGGGTCCTAGACTACCCGGACATGGCATAATAGTAGCTACGCACGGACTCCCATCACCTCGTGCGTACGTAGCCCCCGCAGATAGTAGCACATACTTAATTAGTTCACCTAGGGGGACAATTCCCCCTCACAAAGTTAGAAAGGAGACTTACCTCGCTCCGAAGTTCCATAACCGGCTTCCAAGCCCTTCCGACGACTCCAATGGACGCACAACGCCCCAAAACTATCCAAATAACGGCAAACTAATGAAAATATACTCTAATATTTGCAACCATTCCAAATTATACAATTTCCCAACACAACGCCCCACGCGCCCGGAATCCAAAATTTCTCGAAGATATACCCTACCTAGAGTCTTACTAACTCAAACATATAATTTACTCTAAATTCCATGCTCAAATTCGTGGCTAAAAATACAAATACAAATTTCTAGGTTTTCTTCAACAATTTTCAACTTTTCCACAAATTTTCATGATTTTCCATGTCAAAATCTAGATATAATCCAAGTAATTAACTTGCAATAGGTGGGATTGACTTACCTCCAAGTTGCTAGGTGAATATTCCTCTCAAGAAGCTCCAAAAATCGCCCAAAAATGAAGAAATGAGCAAAAATGCTCAATCCCCCGCTTTAAACACTCACTGCCAAGCGATCTTCGCACCCGTGGAAAAAAGTTCGCGCCTATGGCAAAACCTTCGCGCCTGCGATCTTCGCACCCACGGAAAATTCTTCGCGCCTGCGGTCTTCGCACCCGCGGCCAATTCTTCGCGCCTGCGGTCTTCGCACCTGCGGCCAATTCTTCGCGCCCACAGTGCCCGGCCAGCCCATGCCTTTTCTCTTCTGCGACTCGTGCCCCGCATATGCGAGCTCGCACCTGCAGCCATCCAAGCGCAGGTGCGATCACACCAGAAGCTGGGAGCTTCAGTTTATGCTCTCCATGTTCAAACTTGGCCCGAGGCTCATCCAGTTAACACCTGGGGCCCCCAGGGCCCAACCCGAACATGCCAACAAGTTCCAAAACATAATGCGGACATGTTAGAGGCCTCAAATCACTTCAAATAACATCTAAACAATGGATCACAACTCAATTAAATCTTTATGAACTTTAGAATTTCAAACTTCTTCATTCGATGCCGAAACCTATCAAATCACGTCCGATTGACCTCAAATTTTGCACAAAGGTCACATTCAACATTATGGACCTGCTCCTATTTTCGGAATCGCATTCCGACACCGATATCAAAATTTCCACTTCCGGTCGGATTTCTCAAAAACCTTCAAATTTCTATCTTTAGCCAAATGACTTCAAAATGACCTACGGACATCCGAATTCACTTCCGATCACGCTCCAAGCTCCAGAATCACCATACAGAGCTATTCCCAGGCTCGAAATCCCAAACGAATATCAATATCACTGAAATGCGCTTCAAGACAAACTTAGAAAATTTCTTCAAAAATGCTGACTTCCACACTATACGCCGAAAAACTCCAGGGTTATCCAAAACCCGATCCGAACATACGCCCAAGTCCGAAATCATCATAGGAACCTGCTGGAACCTTCAAATCTTGATTCGGAGGTCGTTTACTCAAAATTCCAATCTTAGTTGATTCTTCCAACTTAAGGTTTCTGAAATGAGAATTTTCTTTCCAAATCAACTCTAAACTTTCTGAAATTCAATTCCGACCACTCCTACAAGTCATAATACCTGAAATGGAGCTGCTCACGGCCTTAAACCGCTGAACGACGCGCTAGAGCTCAAAACGACCGGTCCGGTTGTTACATTCTCTCCCACTTAAACAGATGTTCGTCCTCGAACGTGCTAAGAACTGCTCTAGAGTTATCTGAAATCACTGTTTAACACCTCATGTACCTTCCCGCGCTACCACAACCCAGTTGAGTACATTAGCTAGATCAAATGTGAAGATTTCTTCTTTTATCCATATAATAAGCTCGGAACCTAGTTCCAATACTTGAAATTCTCTGACAAGCCTAGTTCCAATATATAATCACCATATCAACTACCACACGACATACCAGAACATGACTACTTGCCTTTGCCGAATCAGCACCATGCACCGCATAACTAATCATCTGACCACGACAACACTCCCTGAACCTAAATAGCCAAAATTCCACGAATCAGATGCTCCCAATGCACCTCATGATATATATACATACATCCTGCTATCATGCTGACGATACCACCACAACGGAGGAGATGTGTAGAAATTTATACCCAACTGCAGAGTTAACAAATCATTGAATATCTCATCTTGACTAGAATCATCACTTCATTATGAACCTGAATAATGGTATTTGTACTTTAACATGAACTTCACATAACCTTATCGCACTGATCCCTGATTCGATAATCTCGTCTCACCCAGTATGAACTGCTCAGACAATAAATCACCCAAAACATGACCCACAGCCTCACATGATACCACATCGCGCCAATAGGCTATAACTCGAACATGATAGTTAAGAAATGACTCAGGAAGGGACTATTCAACTCACGCAACTAATATGAACTTTTCTCAGAAAATAGGGAGTAAACATAAGAAAATAAATATAGGTACCTTACTCATCATCACACTGTTGCGGCGTGCAACCCGATCCCAATAACATAGCCGTGGCGGTGTGCCATCCGATCCTAATAACATACCCCTGGTGGCGTGCCACCCGATCCCACCATAAAATTCACATAAGGAAATATACACGGAGCTGAATTGCTCACTATTACAAATTACTGAATATCGGTCATAAGCATGCTAAGTGCATGATACCATCCTGGAGAGACTGATAAAGCCATATGCTTGCAAACTCAAGCACAACTGAGGTGCGATATACATATATACTCTGGATCTCAAGAGCTATCCTGCTCACATAACATCATCACTACGCGGAGATCTCAACACTCAAGAAATTATCAAGCCGTTTCATAACTCACATGGCACAATAATAATATTACCTGAATTTGACGAAGACGGAACAACACCTGATATCCCAACACCCCTCCTTGAGGAGCGCTATACTGAAATGAAGCCCATAATCATATTTAAATCCATCCACAAGCATCAAGTCTTCCATGCTCGCACCAAACTAGGCTAATAGCCTCACCTGGGTCCATGTTAACCCGCTTCCCCGCATAATACGCAAGAACAATCATCATAGCCGGGACATCCACCCCACAATCCACAACCCAATGGACCAAACGCCTTCCAGGCATAAATTCTTGAATAAGCAATATTTCACTTCTTTATAGTCAATCCAAATCTTCAATCCATTAAGTTACTACATGTCACACTTGTACAATCTTCTCGTGGTTATGCTCCCACGACTTTCCACACCAGGTAACAAATCTCCACATCCACATCACTGACCACGCTAATACTGCACAATACATCAAGAACCCATGACCAGGGTATAAATCCTCTTTCACCGAATATCGATCTCAGGTGACACTGAAGATAACACTAGCTTACTCTGAACTTTCAAATCACTTTTCTTGCTCATCCGAGCTCATGACATCTTTGTCAACACCGAATCGCATCCTCGGTCATTACTCCCAGTTACATACTGCTTACCGCACCTAACATGCCAATATGAGGTAGCGCAATAATTCCATCATAACTTTTGAACCACCAATAGGGTGAACACTTCATAATGTAGAAACCTTTTACTCAACACACGAGTGAATTCCCACAATCACCCAACATGCAAATCCTTAAGTAGTAGTCTATACCACCATAACCCTTCCGGGATCCGCCTACACCTGACAGGCTATAACACTCAAATGCTCCCACATGTAATCCATTACGACGGCCGACAAGCCCGACACACACCGGCATAATCCACATGCATAACTTAATCACACCGGAGGAACTGATCACTGCCTTACATGTGCCATTTCAACCATGACTAATCAATCTATTTTCTTTTAATCATCTTCAATTGCCTCAGGAATAATAGCAACTTCCTTCAACTCATAGCAACCTCAAACCTCACTCATCCTGAGTGACCTTGATTCACGAGACTATGCTGCCTAAATCCCTCAACCCGTCTCATACCCTCCTAATAATATTTCTACAACCCGGAGTTTGTTTCTCTCACTCCTCCAATACTATCCTGCACGCTGAAACATATCATAGAACATTCCAACCATTTCCCTTTTCTCAGAAATTACTCTGCAAAAGCTCGATTCTCGATCATACTACTGCCCGAAACCCTTACACATCGCGTCCTTAGCTTTTGAACTCACTTGGACCGCTATTGAGAGTCACCCACTCTGGCTGGCCCCGAATACAATCAACTCCAAGGCTCTTCTAGCACATGAACACCCTTTTCAATGAAACACGTGACCGAGTCACCATCTTTACAACTCGCCCATGCCTTAAGCATAAATTCTGAATCTTCCAAAGCCTAACCCTGGTCCGACAGGGCCAACCTTTGCACACATTCATTAAATCCCACGCAAAATCATCATTTTACTCCTTTCCCTTAGCTGTAATAACTTGCCAACACGCCGATAATCCGCAACCCTATGATAACATAATCCTGCAACCCAACTGCAGATGGTGAGACTCCCCCACTTAGCGACTGCTCGACTTCCGCTTCTTACACCTGGCCTCCTAGAAATGGAACCACCGCCTAGCCTCAGTTCAATATCATTCTCTGTAGCTCTTAAACCAGCAAATCACCACGACTTCCAACTCTCCGAAGATCACTTTTCTCTAGATGCCTTCATTATCAACACTTATCTGGTACTGAACCACCGCACCTCACGGTCTCTGCCAACCGCATTCTTCAATACTTCTTCACAATACTCTGGCCCTATCCACCCGAAGAAACCATGGCACTGACGAACTTAACACATTCCACTCGATCAAGGACGACGATAACACATCACAGGTGCATATCCCACCTCACTTGAAGACACCAAGTCTTACTACTTTATCAACCCCAACCAGACCATTTATAATCCAAATGCCTTTCCTTCACCGGAACTAAAATACCGAAATCTCGAAATCACATTCTAAGAAGACCTCCCTTCAAACCATTCATCACCCCCAACATCCAGGCAAGCATTCTATCATCATATCGACATCACGTGATAACCAATCGCAAACATCATCACTACCTGAGCATAGCCTTAAGGCTCTCAGAAACACAACTACTGAGCTGAAACAACATATTATTCTTTTGCAGGGACATAACAACAGCCCCAACCAATTATACATGGAAACATCTCGAATTACATCTGTATCATCATTTCAATTCCTCAAATTTCCTGATTCATAGCAAGCGCTTCATGACGGGTAAGATTGAGTAGGAATGAACATAGGCATAAGCCTCAAATGAATCGAATCGCACGATGAGGAATCAAGCAGAGAAGTATTTCTAACATCCATTTATCCTCTCGAAGATAAGTATAGACGTCTCTGTACCGATCCGCAAGACTCTACTAGACTTGCTCATGAATCGTGAGACCTACGGGAACCTAGAGCTCTGATACCATGTTGTCACGACCCAAAATCCATAAGGTCGTGATGGCACCGGACATCATTGTCAGGCAAGCCAATCATTAATTAATTGAAATAATTTTTGGTTTTAGCATTTATGAAAAAGCATTTCCTTTCACTTTATTACATATTAGCTAAATAAAATCTGTTAAGTAAATACAATGATTTAAATAGTCCTATTTTAACAAATAGATCCCAACACATCCCAGGACCCGATGTCACAAGTACATGAGCAATTTCTAAGAATTTTACACTTTCTATAAAACTTGTCTGAAATACAAGTGGACAAGGAAATTAAAATAATGTACTACAGTATGAGGGAGACTCTGTCACCTGCGGATCGCCTCCGGATGATGCAGCTCGCCTAAGTCTCCAAATATGCCACAGCGCTATGAAAGTACTTGTGCAATAAAAATGCACAACAAGTGTAGCATGAGTACGAAAACAACGTACTCAGTGAGTCGCCCGCCTAGCCTCAGAGCGGTAGTGACGAGAGGTCGAATTAGACACTTGCTAGAGGTCAATTTGGTATATTAAAGTGCGATACTAAGCATGATTCTCATAGACAATTTATTAAAATCAGGAATAAATAATATCAACTCTTTCCACATTTAACACTTTAAATCTTCATCGTATTAATATCAATTAATCAACATGGGTGATTTGATCAAATAACAACTAATCAACCGGAAGGAACAACTTATTCCAAAAATCTTTAATAACTTTAGATCTCTGTCATTTCAGTTGACAACTTGAAATTTTAGGCCAGTAATCAGGCAAAAGTCACAGTAAATATGTAGTAAATGTCATGCGCAGGCAATGCCGAGGATCGAGCGGCGCGGACCAACAATAATAAACTATGCACTACCGAGGATCGAATGGCCCGAACCATAGATGCATCTATCTGCCCTTGTGAATCGATCATGCGACGCAGTTATACATAAAATAATAAGGCTAGCCTGCTCGCGAATCATGCTTGCGACTCAGGTGCTCATATGAATATACACAAATACAGGGTCATCCTGCTCGCGAATCATACATGCGACTCAGGCACCCCAAGTTACACATGTTCACATAATAAGTCCACATTTTTATCAAGAAAGTAGTTTCTCAGGAAAGTGGTAATATTCTTCTTAAAGGAACACGAGAAATAGCATTTAAATCTTTGTTTTGAAACTCATTTTCCAAGTTTAGTGACATTCCAATATAACCCTATTAGGTATACAATTATCCACGGCGGAATCAATTCTCTTTCTAGATGATTAAGAAAAGTAAACTCTATCCTTATCGGAGGTTTAAATACTAATTGAAAGCAGCACATGATAAATCATTGACGAGGTCATCAGTACAACAAGTAAAGCATGCTAGTGGGTCCTATACTACCCGGACATGGCATAATAGTAGCTACGCACGGATTCCCATCACCTCGTGCCTACGTATCCCCCTCAATCAATAGCATGTATTCATTTAGTTCACCTAGGGGGACAATTCCACCTCACAAAGTTAGAAAGGAGACTCACCTCGCTCTGAAATTCCATAACCGGCTTCCAAGCCCTTCCGATGACTCCAACGGACGCACAACGCCCCAAAACTATCCAAATAACGGCAAACCATTGAAAATATACTCTAATATTTGCAACAATTCCAAATTATATAATTTCCCGACCCTGTTTGGTGAAATGACCAAAATGCCCTCGGGCCCACGTGTCCGGAATTCGAAATTTCTAGAAGATATATTCTATCTATTGCTTTACTAGTTCAAATATACAATTTAATCTACATTTCATGCTCAAATTCGTGGCTAAAAATCCAAATTACCATTTCTAGGTTTTCTTCAATATTTCCAAATTTCCTACCTTCCATGTCTAATTCCATGCATATACTTGTATTTAACTTAGAAACATGAAGGAATTACTTACTTTGACATTAATGATGAATTTCCCCTCTTGAAACTCTCCAAAAATCGCCTAAGCCATGAGAAAAATGAGAGAAATGGCCAACAATCTCGGATTTAAAACATTCTGCCCAGCCTCATTTCCGCACCGGCGATCCTACCTCCGCACCTGCGCTATCGCAGGTGCGACCAATCTCCCGAACCTGCAGCTTCTTCAGATCTGTCCCAAAATCACACCTGCGCCCCCTTGTCCGCACCTGCGACTCCTCACCTGTGGCCAAAGCCTCGCAGGTGCGGTTGCGCTAGACACCAGCAAATTCAGCTTTTTCTCAACTTCAAATATTGATCTGTTAACCACCCGGAATCCACCCGAGGCCCCCGGGACCCCGTCCAATTATACCAACCTGTTCCAAAACATAATGCATACTCGCTCGAGGCCTCAAATCACATCAAACAACATCGAAACCACAAATCGCACCTAAATCCCAACTTTATGAACTTGAAATTCCAAACTTCCACATCCGATGCCGAAACCAATCAAATCATGTCCGATTGACCCCAAATTTTTCACACAAGTTATATTCGACATTACGGACCTGCTCCAACATCCGGAATTGCATTCCGACCTCGATACTAAAATTTTCACTTTCGGTCGGATTTCTTAAAAACCTTCAAATTTCTATCTTTAGCCAAATGACTTCAAAATGACCTACGGACATCCAAATTCACTTACAATTGCGCTCCCAACTCAAGAATCACCATACGAAGCTATTCCCTGATTTAGAATCCCAAACGTACATCAACATCACTGAAATGCGCTTCAATCCAAACTTAGGAAATTCTTCACAAATGTTGACTTCCACATTATACGCCGAAATGCTCCCGGGTTATCCAAAACCCGATCCGGACATATGCCCAAGTCTGAAATCATCATACGAACTTGCTGGAACCTTCAAATCCTGATTCGGAGGTCGTTTACTCAAAATTCCAATCTTAGTTGATTCTTCCAACTTAAGGCTTCTGAAATGAGAATTTTCTTTCCAAATCAACTCTAAACTTTCCGAAATTCAATTCCGACCACACCTACAAGTAATAATACCTTAAATGGAGCTGCTCACAGTGTCAAACTTCTGAACGACGTGCTTGAGCTCAAAATGACCGGTCGGGTTGTTACATTAAATGATACAACTGCCAATATCCAATGAAGTTTGTCTTTCAAGTTGACTGGTATCTAGACATTATCCACTGTATGCCATGTTACATTAGCTAGAAATCTATATCCCCTTATGTATTCGTATACAACATCTTTTCCTTGGCTACATTTGCATCTTACTTCTATCATTATAATTTTCAAAAATTTCAGCAATCCTTGTCTTGAATATACAATCAACAATGGTGTATTTGAATATGTTACTTTGGTTATTGATGTAAACTTAGGGTCCACCAAAATGTATAGAGAACCTGGTTCTCTATCAGTTCCCACAGAACGCACAAAATAAAAGATAAGTAAATGACACATCAAAATTTTATGTGGAGAACTCCCAACTCACGGATTAAAAATCACGACCTACACTCATAGGATTTCAACTTCACTACTGAGCAAACTTCAGATTACAAACTATTATAACCTAGGAATTAAACTCCTAATCCCTCACTCACTTGTATTAACTCTATTACAAGCCTCTTTGTTATAGCTTTATTATAAACCTCACAACTCGACTAACTTTAGCCAAGACATAAATAAAAGGTTTATGGTTTTACAAATGGTTTCCTACACAATGATTATAGCTAATCTAAGTAGGAATTACAAGTAGATCACTCTAACAAAGTTACAACACAACTAAGGACATATGGTAACTTAGTGTTGGAAACTGGTCCTTTTGTTCTGTTGTTTTTTTTTCTTGAAGCCTTGAAGTCACTTGCAAGATGGCAACACACTTGAGAGAAGACTTGTTGGTTTTTTTGGATGTGCAAGTATATATTTTTCCTTTGCTTCATGTTGATAATATGCAAATGATGTCACTTGGATGATGTAACCAATTATCCGGTATAAGGCATTCCCTATAAAGTGACTGCTGCACTGTTTGCACTATTAAGTGTATGCAGAGGAATAGTTTCAACGACTTTACAACTGTGGGGAGTTGACTGGTACAGTCATCAAGGGAATTGATGTCCATCTGCTCCCTCTATCTTCTCTATGACTCTAGTTGTTGGAACTTGTGCCCAACTTGATGCTTGTTGTTCTTGAGCACTTTGAGGATGGGTAACAGGTTCCCGATTTGGTTCTTATTATAAAGTTTATTAGATCATCAAAATATAAAAAGGCACATAACTTATCAGTTATACTTGCCTTTCTTTCTCAAGTAGTAAAATATGACATATATGTTGTATACAAATTGAATACATAGCTACAATTTATTGAATAAAAAAAAAATCATCTTCTTAACAGTGAATACAATGAATACAAAAAATTGAAATATATTGAATAAAAACATAGGAAATAAAACAGAATATAATTAGTGAATATAGTTAGTCTTGAAATATAGTGAATACAGTAAAATACAATGAATACAACCAGAAAAAAATAGTGAAAACAACCACTGAAATGCACTGAATACATCAGTAATAACATGTACTAGGAAAAAATTAACTACTATTAATAAAAAATACATTTGAATACACTGTAAGCAACATAGTGAATACAGTGAATACAAACTTTGAATGTACTGAATGAAACAGTGAATTGCATATATTGAAACACAATGAACACAACATGTAATATACTGAATAGATATTGCAATACATTGATTACAAACAATGAAAAAATTGAATATAACAAATTGAATGTATAAGGGATATATCTTACATCGCCATTCCATAGTTCCCGTCAAAAGATAGAAGGTAAAACCGATTTTTTCTTGTGACTTCATGAACTCCAAAATCCAACGTTTTAGGCAGTGTTGACTTATGTTTCTTGTAATGGGCATCCTTATCCTTTCTACAAGGATTTACAAAAAAAAAATAGTCTTCACATTATAAAAGGTAAAATCATACATTATATATCGAACAAAACTTACCTTTGATCATGTTTAGCAAGCAGATCATCACAAACACATTTCTAGAATTCTTGAATGACTAAAGTATGATGTGGACCCGAGATTAAATCATCTTCAAAGGATGTTTTTAGTCAAAAATGGTAGTCAACTTTGCTGAAGTATCTGCAGTTCATCGGGGTCATTAATAGTGACATCTAATTATAGTTAACATGGTGATATAAAATATAGCTTGATAGAAGTTAATAGGATATTAATGAGACAATCAAAATATATATTTTGTATACAAATTTATTGACTGACTGAGTCAAAGTTTGTCTCATAAGGCGAAAAATTCCATTGACTTGGACGTCGAGTCCTATACGAAGGTAAAGTCGTTGAAACAACGATGTCCTATACGAAGGTAAAGTCGTTGAATCAACAAGTTTAACTGCATGATGTATCCCAATTTTTTTTTTAAGGAATCTGACTTGGAAGGTCCTCGTCGGCCAACTCAAATTGGACACATGTATCTCTCCGGACATTTGAACGGCATGAGTAGAACATCAGATTGTATTCTATTTTGTCACGAGATAAATCCTTTTTAGTTGTGGGTGGTATGACACTCGTCACCTCTGATTTCGTAGGCACTTAATCTCTAAAATCACCACAGACAGGAATCTACTCTGTAGATGCGTTTAATGTGTCTCCACTTAAATTAGCATGTGGAAGTCCATCGGCATGAATGTCGGAATTCGACTTCTTTTCCATAGCCTTAACATACACCCAATGGAATACATTAATATATTATTTATTTGAAAGAAATATATTTAGTAGATTAGAATAAAAATAAAGTACCAAATTTAGTGTAGGTGTATACACTTAAATATATCTGTATTGTGGCAGACATGTATATACTTAAGTTTATCACTCTATTCAAATGTATCTTACTGTATTGACCTGTATTCTGTAAAATGTATTCACTAATATAGCAGTGTATTCTCATGTATAAAAGTGTATTCTGAATGATGTATGTTGTTTTATACTTTAATTAAACTGAAGCATAGTAATAGCTGATTAAAAATATATATTAAGAAAATCATGAATACATTAATTGTAACGACTCGACCGATTATTTTGCATCATCAAACCCCGTTTCCCTAAATGAAACTTCTCATAGCGGCTTATTATGATTTATGACTTGTGGGGACTGGTGGTCGGGGATTCGGAGGTGTTTAGAGTGCTATATGAACATTTGGTTCCTTAAGGTTGGCCTTTAAGGTCAAGTTTTACTTCTGTCAACATTTTGGAAAAACGACCTCGGAATCGAGTTTCGTCGGTTCCGGTAGCTTCGTATGATGATTTCGGACCTGGGCGTATGTTCGGAATGGGTTTTTGATGTCCCGGGAGCGTTTCGGCGCCCAATATTGAAATAAAAAGTTTCTTAAGTTCCTATTGTGGTTTGGGACGTGTTTTTGTGTTATTGAGGTCGGAACGAATTTTGAGATCGGGAATAGTTCCGTTATGTCATTTATGACTTGCCTGCAAAATTTGGTGTCATTCCGAGTAGTATAGGTCGGTTCGTCGCGTTGTTAGCGAAGTCAAGAAAAACTTAAAGTTCCTAAGTTTGGTTCTAGGTGTTTTGAAGTGTGATTTTGGGTTTTAGCGTTGTTTTGGGTGTTCTGAAAGCTCGAGCGAGTCCGTATTATGATTTGTTGGTATATTGGTACGGGGGCTCGGGTGGGCCCAGGTGCCTCCGGAACACCACACAAGGCCAAAAAACCAGCTGAAATAGCTGCTGGTGCACCTATTCTGGTGTTGACCGTAGGTGCGGTTGCCTAGTCGCAGGTGCGGGACCGCTCCTGCGGTCCCAGCCTCGCAGGTGTGACCCCCAGCGAGCAGGCCATTTCTTGCAGGTGCGGACAAAGTTCCGCAGGAGCGAAGCCGTAGGTGCGGTCTCCACTCCGCAGGTGCGGGCCCAAGCTTCCTCGTCCATTTCCCCAGGTGCGAGCCTTTGCTCGCAGGTGCGAGACGGTAGGTGTGGAAACACTGTCAGACAGTGTGTTTTTATACACGGGATTTAATAAATTTTCCTTATCTTCTTCTTCTTCCTTGGGACGATTTCCACCATTCTAGAGGGGCAAACGACCTAGTTATTGAAGGAAAGTAAATTCTACTCTAATATTAGCTTCATGCATGGATTACAAGCTAAATTAACTACCTAAATTAGTGAAAACTAAGGATTTGGGGTAGTAACCTAGGGCTTTTGAAAAATGTAGAAAATTACCCGTCAATTAGCTATGAAATCGAGTGAAAATCATGTATTAATGATCCTTAGGCTATGGGTGAGTATTCCCTTCGAGAATTTTTGGAATCCGAGCATGCGGGCCTGAGGTTGAATTTTAGAATTTCTTCAAGAATGGTGAATTTGTCTAAGTAATAGGAGAATTTCCATGCTTTGAATATAAATTGATATATTTGTATAACATTTGGATAGTTTCGAGTCTGTGGGTGTTGAGTTCGGAGTTTCGGGCACATTCTTGACCCGGGGAGTAGGTGCGACCCGAGGTGAGTCTCCTTTCTAACCTTGTAAGAGGGAACTCTCCCCCTAGGTGATTTAAATGCTATATGTGATAATTGCGGGGGCTACGTACGTACAAAGTGACGAGAGTCCGTACGTAGCGGCTATTACTATTATGTCCGGGTAGTTAGGCCCACATCATACCTTGTGTTTTACTTGATATGAACTATATGCTTAATAAATTAACGTTACATGTTGCTTATTTCCCCGAAGTTATGGAATTTGAGAAAAACTTGTAAGGAATTGTTCACTGAAAAGTATATTCTTTTAAAAGGAATAATGTGTGTGCATTTGACTGCCTCGCAATTTACATTCCGCGAGTGGAGTGTGACTTCCCCCACTCTTATGGAAACGGGCCGTACGCCACGACGGATTAAGAGATGCACTTTTGGTACGGGCCGTTCGATCCTCTGCAGTGCATAGAGAGGATTGAGAGATGCACTTTTGGTACGGGACGTTCGATCCTCGACAGTGCATAGATGTGAGTACTTTGTGGAGAGGTGCACTTATGGTTCGGGCCGTTCGACCCTCAGCAGTGCACGGTCATGACTATCTTATGACTCCGGCCGGTTTTCCTTACCCTGCATGCGTATGATTTATTTGTTACTAAATTCATGGATATTGATTTGACAGATATTTGGGGGAAGGTGAAGTGGTAATTGTTTTATTCATTCCCAGTACTTTCTTGGATTTCAGTACCTTATATATATATTTGTTGCTTCACTGCCTTTACATGCCTACCGTTTATATCATATTCTGTTAAATTATACTGTTGGATCTTAGTGAGTGTCATGTCGAGCTCTCGTCACTACCTCTTCGAGGTTAGGCGGGATACTCACTGGTACATATATATTTATGTACTCATGCTACGCTTATGTACTAAATTGTACAAGTTCTTGTTTAACCAAAGAATTAGACCTTTAACTAAAGCTTATTTTTAGGATGAATAAGGGTTACTGATAATCAAGGAAATGGATAAAAATGAATAAAAGACAATATTGCAGAAATATAGGGAATCGTAGTCAGTTATATTCGAGAATCATATGCCTTTATAAGTTGTATTCCCCTCCCTTATATAGGAAATTCTTATAACGTACACCTCTTGCTATGGTTACTCATTAATGACTAATTATGACATTAATGAGGCGTTACAAAGGATAACGGTAATTGGGGTACGGTTACATAATGTTCGAGTAATCAATTAGGGGTCTTTAAATCTGCCCATAGATTTGTCTAGATTCATTCTGACCGTGCCTCTCCCTTGTTTTGATCAGGTTGAATTTCCCGTGGCTGATAAGCTCGAGGGTTTACTGAATCGTGCCTCTTTGTACCGTACCTCTTCAAATAATCACATCCAGCTGTCGCGTTTTCCTGTGTCCACGTGACTGCCTGAGTTGTAAAAAGCTGGCTTACATGTGAAACTCTTTTTTACCAATACAGATAGTCCACCCATTTACCATATATTTAACGATTAATATTTGGTAAGTGTATATTCATTTATGGCGGGAATATTTTGCCGCCGATTTTCCTCAAATCATTGTATCTTTCTCTGCACCATAGACGTCGTTTGTCACTTCCATTTAATGCTCGTACCACGTGTCCTTTTTGGATTGGTTCTGCATTTACTCGGCACCTTTTAGGGCTTTTTGCGGCTGTGCCAGTCTCGAAGTGACATCTTCAATTATGACTTTTCATCATTATTTTTCTTTTTTTCCTATGTTTGACGGTTGTCCTCTAGTATAAATACCTTTCTTCTTTTCTTTGCTTCCACGAAACACTTTTCTAGCTTTGTCTTTTGTAAAGAACTTTCTTCTTGCCTTTGAAAACATGTCTTCTTCAAACCAACCTCAAGGAGTAATTGATATTGAAATTTTAATGCCATATTCTACTCCGACTAGGAGTTGGAGGGGTGGTAGACTTTAGAAGTCTAGGATCCACTCCTTCGAGGGGCTCCTCTTCTCCTCAGATAGTCCCTTCTTCTTAAACTAGATCTCTAGTTTCTCCAAGGTTTAGGGTTTCTCGGTCTCTGTCTAGAGGTAGAGGCGAACGCCTTCGTGAACCTGGAGTCGACGAAATTATCCCTGTTGAGTTTGTTTTTGCTAGGGATAGTCAAGTTCCTGTAGACCAATCTTCTTCTCTTGAAAGTTTCAAAAGATATTCAACCCTTATTATTGAGGGTCAGATTTTCCTTGTTTGTAGGGAGTGCTTTTGGAGGTATGAATTTCCTGTCTATATTTCGAATAGTAATCAAAGAATAACGTCTTATAAGACGGGATATTCTTTTGTTTATATGTATCCTTTCACTCTAGGGTTTAGACCCCCCATTGACCCAATTATAATTGAGTTTTGCCGTTTTTTTCAATATCTGCTTAGGACAAGTTGGTACGCTTGTGTGGCGAGTTGTCACATGTCTTAGGAGTTTGGATTCTTTATCCTCGGTTCCTTTTACTTTCAACCATCTTATTCATCTCTACTCTCCTACCTTATTCCGTGAAGGGGTTTTTACTCTGACTGCTAGAAGCAAAAGAGTGCTAGTAACCCCTGGAGATGATAAGGATAAGGGTTGGTACCTCCGGTATGTTGTTGTACCCACTGTGGGTTTGGTGGGTGAAGAAAATCTTCCCTTCCCTGAGAAGTGGAATCGCGCACGTGAGTATGCTTTAGTTCACATTTATTTACTTTTTCTCGTTTTGACTTGAGATGTTTTATTAACACCGTGTCTATTTCTTCTTCTCTCAGCAATCATGAATACTGTTGAGAATGTCTCCGGTATTCGTGATTGGGTAGAAAAATTATTGTCCGTTGCTCCTTCAGAAGAGAGATCTTGGAAGTACCTCGCTGGGAGGTATGGTTGGCATGTAAAGACCCACGGTAAGTGAAGCTCTTGTTCTTGCTTCTTTCCTTACTCGAGTCTATTTTTTTCTTTGTCGCTTAATTTTTTCCCCTTTTGATAGGGTTCTCTGCTCGTGGGGTGTCTGCTTCATCTATCCCGAAGATTTCCTTGGCTCAGGCCCAGGAAATTATTTTTGGTTCATCTTCTTCGAAGAGGAAGATTGGTGAGTCTCGTTCCGTAGAAGAAGAAGAGGGTGCTTTGTGCACAGGTCTCGGAGAAGGCGAGTGGTTTTAGATGATGAGCTTGCAGATTTAACCTTGCCTTCCGTGTCTGTGATTTATCCCCCTGTCATTGATGATGTTTCACATTCCCTTATTCATGAGGGTGTTGATCTTGCTCCTGACGATGTCCCTTTGGCTGCTGTCTTTCCTGCTTCTTTGAGAGAGGCTGTCTCATCTGTTCCTTTGGCTATTTCTGTTGCTTCGCCTGTAACTTCCTATACTCTTCAACCCTCTGTGCCTGCTTCTTTGCATGTGGCTTCTCCAGCTCCTCAACCTTCCGTGCCTGTTGTTGTTCCATCTCTGCCTGCTTCCATGCCTTCCGTTAGGGAAGTAGGGTCTTCCAGCAGAGAGATGCGGCATGTGGTAATAGAGGTTCCAGCTTAGGGGAATCTTTTTAAGAAAACAGGTGATCCCAAAGTGTGGCTCAAGCCTTTGATAGGTCCCTTTTGAGAAAGAAAATCTAGCCAACCACGGTGCTCTTACATGGGCCAATGAGGTCGTGCATACTTATTTGGAGGTATGATGCAGGTTATCCTCTTTCATTTTCGTATATGAAATTTACCATATCTAACTGGTTTATTTCTTGTAGATTAACCTTATAGGCATGGAGTTTATGAAGAGGATTTCAAACACGGACCAAGAGACAAAAGAGTTGCAGGCCGAAGTTAATAATTGAAAAGCACAGTATGATAGCCAAACGATTGACATGGATTCTTTAGAAGAGGAAATGAGTACCTTGAAGTGGCAGATGAGACTCATGGCAGCAGAACTGGCAGTAGAGAAGGCTTCTTGCAGTCAGGCTGATAAAGATAAGAGTGTTCTGGAGTCTTCGTTCGCGGAGCCGCTGTCCCGTGCTTCAGAGGAGATTAGAGACTTAAAAAACTTGTTGGGGCAGAAGGAGGAATACTCAGGCGAGCTCGTGCAATCACTCACTTGTAATCAAGAAGACCTTCGTAAGGCTTTAGACAAAGCTCAAACTTTAGAGAAGTCGATTGTACCGTTAAGGGCCGCCCATGAAGCTTTGGAAGCGGAGAAGGACAGATTGAGAGCTGAGCTTCAAGTATGGGTGAAAGATTATGAAGATCTGGAAGAGGTGGTTGATGTCGATGTGAGATGGGCGTACATGAATTCTCGCCTTGACACATTGATGGAAATGAGTCAAGAGGGTTTTGACCTTAGTGCTGAAATAGCCAAAACTAAGGAAGCCATGGAGAAGGCTCAACAAGGTCATAACCTCTCTTCACCTGATGGTGAGATTCCAGCCTCTCATGCCTCTTCATCCCCAATTGCTCCCGTTCCTTCTGCCAGTGAAGTCAACCCCGCTCTTGAAGAAATTTAGTTGGTTCATCCCTCTTTTTTTTTCTTTGTATCAATTGGTAGTTATCCCCAGTCTCATCGGGGGTAATTTGGATTTCCTTAAAGTCCCCAAATGACAATTTAGGGGCACCACAATGTATATAAAATTTTTATACGGCTAAGTATAAGTTAATACTTAGTTTTAGCCGTTTTAATATATAAATGTTAGTTCGACTTTTGTTGAGTTTCTGTTTTACTCTTTAAGTCTTTTGCATGCTTCATTTTTCGAGGTTTTAGTCTTACCTTCGAGTTTTGCATGTGGAATGCTTTAGACTACTCGTACATTTTTTATAATAGGCACGGTGTCATATTAAATGTGTGCCTTTTTGTAATATGCATAGTTTATGGAAGAGGGCCCTTTATAATTGGCATGAAGAAAACGTCTCAGCTTCATGATAATGCAACAGAGTGATAGGAATTTTACACATGTTTAAGAATGTTTCCAAGGAAAGTTTTTTGTTTGAACTTCCATGACATTTTACATGTGTTTGGTTATCGTCTAAAACTCATGTTTGCAACTGTTTTTGTTTAACAGATTTGATATACTCTTGTATTTCGTAACTGTTTTTCATAGGTAACAGTTTTTCGATATTAATACAAGGAAATAACTATTTTTTACTAGTAACAGTTTTTATAAAGATTGGGGTTTTTACCCGCAACTGTTTTGGAAACAGTTTTCTAATAAGTACGAGGGAAATGTTTTCTTATTCGTAACTGTTTTTATTTGATAACAGTTTCTTGAACAAATACAAGGATTTAGATCTTTCATCCATAATTGTTTTATTTGAAAACAATTTTTTTGAATGAGTACATTGATGATGATCTTTTACCCCTAACTGTTTTTATTACAATAGCTTTGAATAAGTATACAGATGTACATTTCTTTCTCGTGACTAATATTTTGCCTTTCAACCTGAATATGTTTGAAGGTTTTTGCTTTTTGCATTAGGCTTTTTATTTGGATGGCTCTTTTGATTTCTTTAGATTCTTCTTGTGTCACTTGTCTCGTTGGGTAGATGGGTCTTCAGGCTCGAGTTTTTGACTTTCTGATAGTCTTCTTTGCTTCGTCTTAGCCTTCCATATTGTATAGTCCCCCAAGTGTTTGAGCTTTGAAGAATGAAATCTCGAGCACTTGATTATTCCTTCCTTGTGGTCCTTTTCCTGAAAAGGAAAAACATTCCGGACACGAAGGCATATAGTTTTTTAGATGATGACTGCTTAACCCTTTTAAAATGTCCATCAGAAAGTGTAACCCTACACCGAGAATTGTGTTATTTCCTCGCGTCTTTGCAGGCCTAATATCACCATCAGGTGATGGGTTAGCTTTATGCCTATCATCTAAAAAAGTTAGTAAGATTTTTAAATGTTCAAAATAAAATCGAACGTGTGATGCCTGATGGGGGTATTTTTCTTTTAGAAGTAATACTTGTTTAGATGGATGGCGTTCCAGCTTGTTGGTAGAACTCTGCCGTCCATAGCTTCCAACTCATAGGCGCCTTTCCCAGCTATGCCTCGAATTTGTAAGGTCCTTCCCAGTTTGGATTTAACTTTCCTGCACCTGCTTCTTTCGTTGATTGAAAGACTTTTTTGAGGAAGAAGTCCCCAATTTTGAAGTACCTGAGATGAGCTTTACGGTTGTAATAACGCTCTATGATTTGTTTTTGAGCTGCCATCCGTATCAATGCTTCTTCTCTCCGTGTTTCGAGCAGGTCCAGGTTGGTCCTCAATTCGTCGTCGTTTTCTCCCTCCGTGGATGTTGAGAACCTTATTCTTGGTTCGCCAATCTCCATAGGTGTTAAGGCTTTTGAGCCATAAACAAGTGCGAACGGAGGTTCTCCCGTGGCTAATTTTGAAGTTGTTCTGTATGCCTATAGTACCGCTGGTAACTCATCAGGCCACTTTCTTTTGGCTTTATCCAGCCGCTTCTTTATATTGTTGATGATGACCTTATTCGTTGACTCAGCTTGACCATTATCCACGAGGTGGTACGGCGTTGAAGTGATCCACTTGATTTGCTAACTTTCGAAGAATTCTGTATTTCCGAGCCTATGAATTATGGGACATTATCACACACGATTTCCTTTGGTATTCCAAAGCGGCATATTATGTTTCGCCATAAGAAGCTTTTAACTTCCTTTTCTCGCACTTTTTTGAACGCTTCAGCCTCTACCCATTTAGTAAAATAGTCGGTTAGCACGAGTAAAAATCGTACCTATCTTTTAGCTGTGGGAAGAGGTCCCACTATGTCCATACCCCATTTCATGAAAGGCCATGGGGATATTATTGGATGCAATAATTCCACTGGTCGATACATGTTATTGGCAAACCTTTGGCACCTGTCGCATTTGGATACGAAGTTCTCGGCTTCTTCTTCCATCTTAGGCCAATAGTATCCAACTCTAATTAGTGTTTTCATTAAGGATCTCGCCTCTGAGTGATTTCCATAGTGTCCTTTGTGGACTTCTTTCATCACAAATTCCATTTGGTTAGGTCCGAGGCATTTAGCTAGGGGTCCTCCGAACATCTTGCGATCAAGTGAGTTGCAAATAAAGCAGTATCGTGCAGCTTTGCGGCGAAGTGCTTGAGTTGCTTTCTTGTCTTCAGGTACAGTTCCATTCTGCAAAAAAATAAGAATTTCGTTTCTCCAGTCCCAGGTTAGGTTGTTGAAAGTTACCTCATTCCGGTCCAGGTCTATTATTGAATGAAATAGTTGAACGACAATTGCATTGTCTTTGTTCGTTACTTCTGTGACTGCTGTGAGGTTAGCTAGTGCATCTGCTTCCACATTTTCCTCTCTAGGTATTTGCGTTACCTTTCATGTTTTGAATTGTCTCACGAGCTCTCGTGATTTTTTGAGATACTGTTGCATTCTTGTCTCTCGAGAGATGTAATTCCCCTGTATATGATTTACTACCAGTTGGGAGTCGCTATTGATCACAATTTTCTCCATTGAGAGCTCCCGTGCGAGTTCAAGCCCTGCAATAATAGCTTCGTACTCTGCTTCATTGTTAGTTATAGGATAACACTTGATAGCTTGTCGTGTCTTTTCACCCGTGGGTGATATTAAGACTATGCCTAAGCCGGCTCCTTTTATATTTGAAGAACCATCGATGAACAAGGTCCACATGCCTAGATTAGCACCGTTAAAGAGTTGTAACTCTTTTTCTACTTCAGGTACAATGCAATTACTAAAGTCAGAAACAAAATTAGCTAGTACTTGAGCCTTAATTGCAGTCCTAGGCTGATAGATTATTTCATGTTCACTTAATTCTATGGCCCACTTGGCTAATCTTCTTGACAATTCCTGTTTATGCAGAATATTTCTTAAAGGATATGAGGTCACAACGGTGATTGGGTGGCATTGAAAATATGGTCGTAATTTTCTAGATGCCATTATTAAAGCTAAGGCTAACTTTTCCAGATGTGGATATCTAGTCTCAACATCTAGCAAAGTTTTACTTACATAATAGATAGGTGATTGTTTACCTTTTTCTTCTCTTACCAACACTGCACTTACAGCAATTTCTGAGACAGCCAGGTCGATGTACAATCTCTCCCCTTCTTTTGGCTTTGAAAGCAGTGGTGGCTTTGATAGGTAAATCTTCAGATTCTTGAGGGCTTGCTGACATTCTTCAGTCCATTCGAACTAATTCTGCTTT
>ML377738.1:0-65218 GCA_005239525.1 Nicotiana knightiana | reverse complement strand
GAGAGTAAATTATATATTTGAGTTAATGAGGCTATGGGTAAAGTTTATCTTCGAAAAATTTCATAATCCGGACACGTGGGCCCGAGGGTGATTTTAATCGACTTTTCATGAGGTTGTGACTTAAATTGTTATAAATTGGATTATAATGAGTATTTGAGTATATATTTATGGGTTTGAATAATGTTTGGCTAGCTTTGGGGCATTGTGCATCAATTTGAGTCATCGGAAGAGCTTGGAAGCCGGTTATTAAACTGTCACGACCCAAATTCTCCCTCCGTTGGGTATCGTGATGGCACCTAGTCTTAAAAACTAGGTAAGCCTAAAATTCATGGAATAGCAATAATAATAAATAAAATCTAATATTTTTATGAAAAAAGGATTCTTTATACAAGAGCATATTCCCAAAACTCGATAGTACAAATCATAAGCTCTATAAAGAGTTTACTACAACTTCTAACTACAACTATTTGGAAGTAAGTGAAAACAATGTAAATACAAAGTAGGAAGGTGACTCTGAAGCCTGTGAACGCAGCAACAGGTTATCTTGAGTCTCCTCAGCAAGAGTCCGCACAGCTACTAACGATCAATACCTGGATCTGCTCAAAAATATGCAGAAGTGTAGAAGACTAACCTAAGTGAAATAGTGACGAGGACTAGTCAAGACACCCACTGTTCTAATAAATCAACAGGCATAAATATAGGAATGACAGGGCATGACACCTATCTAATGACTACATTATATAGTTAACAACATAACAACTACTATGCGGAAGGTACAACAATTAATGACGGAACATAATAATAAAATACACAGAAGGATGGACGGGAACACAACCCAAGTCGAAAATCACAACACAATAAGGACAAGTAGTAACTCAACACTGCATTAGTCTCCACACCAAGCCTTAGCCACAAATACCATTAAAATGGTCAAATTCTTCGAGTGTAAACTTTCACCCGCAAGTTTCTGGATTGGAAGCTTTAAGGTAACATCTCTTTTAAAGGGAAATTCTTTTGAAATATAATTTTCCCAAGAGATGTCTCTCGGACATTGTTTTATTCAAATAAAAGCTTTTTAAATATACTTTTCCAAAGAAAGTGTCCTTTAAACATAGTTTTTTTCAACATAAACATTTTCCAAGTATTCTTTTCCAAAGGGATATCCTTCAACATAGTTTTATTTAACATAAACATTTTTCAAGTATTCTTTTTCCAAAGGAATGCCCTTCAACATAGTTTGATTCAGGATAATTGTTTTTTTTTCAAATTGGACATTCCAAATAATTGTCTTTCAACATAATTCCTTTGATAAAATCTACCAGGATCACGTCCCATAGTTTCGAATTCATCACACAATACAGAGGATCTACCGGAAGACGTCTGTAGTCCCAAAACAATATGCAGTGTTGGGGGATCTCCCGGAATACGTCTATAGTCCCAAAGTAAATATGCAGTACAGGGAGATCTCCCAGAAGACTTCATGGAATAAATTACAACGATGACAATACAAAGCGGAAGGAAATTACAAAAATCAATCACGAAACAGTAAAAAAATACACAGAAAGATGAACAGTAAAAAAAGTCGAATCGGAAGGAATCACAACACAATAGAGAACACCAATAACTCAACTCCACGTCGATTTTTTAACATCGGGCATTAGCCATTAAAATCCATAACTGGTAGAAATCTTTAAGCAGCAGTTCATATGAAAAACTTTTGCAAATAAAATCATTTTAGTATGGAAGAGTTTCCTTTGAAAACAAACTTTCTCAAAAAGTAGATATAAGTATATTTAATAGAGAGAATTACTTAAAACATAGTTTCTTTCAAAATATGAAACTTCCCAAAGATGCTCCCAATAAATGACTTCCAAATATCATTTTAGGCAAGACTAGTGCTTTTCAAATATACCTTCGATGTAAAAGTCATTCAAATGTAATCAATTCAAAACCATTGCTTTTTCAATAATACTTTTCAATAAAATTCCTTGATCAAAATCTCCTCAAGATTTATCCGCTGGAACTCAGTCCGTAACTCAAAAATTTGCCATGCAGTACAGAAGGAATATCAAATCTTGCCAATAAATGCAGTAAGAGATCAGTAGAAAGATCCAAATTTAGAACAACGGAATAAAACACAAAGACAAGTGCACGAAATCACCCTTCGTGCTTTTACTCTCATCCTCACCAAAACAAGTGCACAGCATCACCCTTCGTGCATTACTCTCATCCTCACCAAAACAAATGCACTAAATAGCAAATAGGAACAACAAAAATAATAATGCATAAACACTCGGCACGGAATGCCTCCTCGTGCATAACCTCACAAACACTCGGCACGGAATGTCCCCTCGTGAAATAAATAAATAACACTCGGCACAGAATGTCCCATTGTGCATAACCTCACAAACACTCGGCACGGAATGTCCCCTCGTGCAATAAATAAATAACACTCGACACGAAATATCCCCTCGTGCAATAAATAAATAAACATTAGGAACGGAATGTCCCCTCCTGCATAACCTCACAAACACTCGGCACGGAATGTCCCCTCGTGAAATAAATAAATAAACACTCGGCACAGAATGTCCCCTCATGCATAACCTCACAAACACTGGCATGGAATGTCCCCTCGTGCTAAAATAACATAAACAACAAATTAACAATGAAAATCAACAATAAGAACAATAAATCACAGCATCCGAAAAATCAACAATAAGAACCATAAATCACAACACCTGGAAATCAACAATAAGAACCATAAATCAAAACATCCCAGCAAGGAAGTCAACAACGCAAACAGTAATATTAACAGTATAAACAACAATAGAAATCATACCATCCCGGAAAGGGAGTCAAAAATGAAAAAAACATCATCACGGCAAGGGAACAGCTATAACCAATCTCGCCTAAACAATTAACTTTACGAAATAAAGCTCAACTCAAACAAGGGCCCAATAATAGGCAACATCAAGAGAGCACCAACAACCTAAATGTTTATCAACTATGTCCAAGTAGCACATAAGGGAAAAAACATATAAAGCACAATGTAAGACTCACAGGCATGCTTGACACCAACAAACGAATATTCTAACTACGGCTAAACAACTATAAAGCTAGATAACACTAGTATAGTCAATTTGGCAGTTTTAGGAAGCAAGTATAGCATGAAGATAAGAGCGGTAAGATATTCAATTAAGTCAATTAAGATCAAATATTCGACAAAGGAATCCAAAAGCAAGTAATTCTAATTTAAGCAGGAAAGGATGAAATAACAACCAAGGATTCAAACGTAACAATTACATCTCATACACAGGTAACATAATAACCTATAAATCCTAAAAGGCCAATCTATTAACAAATAAATCCGAGTACGCACTCGTCACCTCGTATACACGGACTACAATCAACAAATAAGACTCAATCCTAAGGGGTAGTTCCCCCACACAAGGTTAGGCAAGATACTTACCTCGACTCCAAGAATCCAAATGAAGGCTCTAGCACCACTTTCCTTACGAAAATCAATCGTATCTAGACATAATCTACTCAATAACATCAATAAATGCTAAACAATTCAATTTAAATGCCTAATTATAGATTTCCCAACATTCTTCAAAAATTTCCAAAAATCGGCCACAGGCCCGCTTGGTCAAGACACGAGGTTCGGACAAAAACCGGATCACCCACAAGCCCGAATATATAATTTGTTTTGAAATCCGACCCCAAAACAAGTTCAAATTCCCAAATATTCAAAAAGCGCTAACTCTACCTAAAAATACCAATTTCTACCTTTGATTTCATGTTTTTAGGCCTAGAATCTAATAGATGTTGATGAAAATGGAAGGAAACGAGTTAAAGATTACTTACCTAAGAGATTATGGTGAAAACTATGTCTCTCAGACATAGTTTTCTTTGAATAAAAGCTTTTCAAATATACTTTTCCAACGAAAGTGTCCTTTAAACATAGTTTTCTTCAACATAAACATTTTCCAAATATTATTTTCCAAAGGGATATCCTTCAACATATTTTTGTTTAACATAAACATTTTTCAAAGGAATGTCCTTCAACATAGTTTATTCATGATAATTGTTTTTTTCAAATTGGACTTTCCAAATAATTGACTTTCAAACAAAATTCCTTTGATAAAATCTACCAGGATCCCGCGCCGTATTTCGAATTCATCACACAATACAGAGGATCTCCCGGATACGTCTGTAGTCCCAAAACAATATGCAGTGTTGAAGAATCTCCCGGAATACGTCCGTAGTCCCAAAGTAAATATGCAGTACAGGGGGGATCTCCCAGAATACTTCCGTAGTCCCAAATTTAAATATGCAGTACATGGGGGATCTCCCAAAATACGTTTGTAGTCCCCAATTTAAATATGCAGTACAGGGGGGATCTTCCAGAATACGTCTGTACTCCCCAATTTAAATATGCAGTGCAACAACCAAAGACAACAATTATAGCACGGTAGAAAACTCGTACATTCCCACATCAAATACAAAGCAACCAGGACAATGACAAAAGATACGGCGAATAAATCAATACATGAACTTCAATTCATAAAGAAACAGTAGAACATTGTTCACAAGGAATAACCACGGCACAGAATACTAAGTGCAAAAGGCAACAAATTGACCAGGGAAAAACAAGACAAGCAACAAATCCAAAAATTCAAGTCAACACTAAGAAGACAACACAAGTCAAATAATTTCAAGTAAGGACAAGCCGACTAAGATATAAGTTATCTATACCCCTTATGAGGTTGAGAAAATTATGAGGGATATTAAACAATTTAATTAACTATAGGTAGCTTATGAAAATATAGCATGATGATAGAGAGGTAAAACCTTTGGTTAAGTCAAATCAGACTCAAGTAGGGGGGTAAGGGTGGATCCTAAAGCAATTAGTAGTAATCAAAGCATGTAGAGGTGAAACTAGCAGATAAGAACTCAAGCGTATCAAGATCAACTTCATACAAGGTGAATATAAGGACCTAAGAACCCTAAAAGGTCAACCTTCTACAAATAAGTCCGAGCACACACTCGTCACCTCGCATACATGGACTAAAATCAACATAGAAGTGTGATGATCCAAGGGGTCATTTTATAAATTTGGACTCTTCCATGCTTAGTAGCCATAAAAAGACTAATTTTAAATACCTCGATTTGTGTGCGCAGTCCGGGCATGAAACCGGAAAGTTTATGTGAAAATAATGATTTCTAGAATTTAGATTTGATTATAGTTGACTTTGGTCAACATTTTAGGTAAACGGACCTTGATCTGTGTTCCGACGTTCCCGGGAGGTCCGCAGTAAAATATGGAACTCGGGCATATGCCTGGAAATGAATTTCCAGGTCCCAAGCCTTAGAAATAAATTTTTTAAAGAAATTATTTTGCTGAAATATTAATGAATAAAGAAAAGAATTAATGATTGAAACCATTGGTATCCGTATTTTGATTCCGGAGCCCGGTACAGATTTGTTATAATATTTAAAGGTTAACTGTGAAATTTGGTGAATAACGAAGTTCGCTTGACGTGGTTCGTATTTAAAGGTTAACTGTGATACTATTTTTGGGGGGCTACGTATGCACGAGGTGACGAGAGTCCGTGCATAGCTACTAGTTATGCCTATGTCCGGGTAGTTTTAGGCTTACATCATGCTTTGTTGTTATTATATTTGGCTTGTGTTTATTGTTTTCTTTAAGAAGAAGCTGGATTAAGCATACTTATTAAATATTTTTGAAAGGAATCGAAAATTGTTATAAAAATGGGAATCTTGAAAGTTCATGTTTTGAAAAGAAATGGAAGAGTACTTTAATAACTCGAGAAATCTATGTGTAACCGCGTCGCATGTGTGATTCGCGAGCGGAGTAAGTCCTCCTACCACACTCTTATGGGATCGGGCCGTTCGCCTCGGCAGGATTTACGTACCACACTCTCATGGGAGCGGGCCGTTCGCCTCGGCAAGTTAATAGATGCATCTATGCTTCACGTCGTTCGACCCTTCGGCAGTGCACAGTTTACTTTTATATAGGATCGGGTTGTACGCCTCGGCATTTCCTATATATAAATTATCTTCATGGAATCGTGCGTATTATTTGGGCTAGAAGTCATATCTAAGGGATTTCCCTTATTTGAAGTATGACAACCTCTTTGAGGAAATCCATTGTATCCATATATATGCTCCGGTACGGAGGGAACTTGCTTAGTTGAGAGTTGAGTAAGTTGTGAAAAAAAAAGGAAAAGTACCACGTAATTTATACTTGTTTGTTTCATATATTTGCTTTGTTTCGTACTTATTCATTTCGTTACTGTATCTGATATTATTTGACCTCTAGTAAGTGTTAAAGTCGACCTCACGTCACTACTTCTTCGAGGTTAGGCGGGATACTTACTGGGTACACGTTGTTTTTGTACTCATACTACACTTGGTGTGTATTTTGTTGCATAGGCACATGTATGTCTAGTGGCCTAGCTTTGCGCAGCGGCATGGTTGATATGGAGACTTAGGTGAGTTGCATCCCCCGAGACATCCAGCAGAGTCTCATTCAGAGTATTGTATTTTGTTTTCTGTCCAAGTTGTATTCCGGACACTTATTGTATTACGTTTTTTTACTAGAAATTGCTCATGCACTTGTGACACCGGGTTCTGGGATGACTTTGAGATTTATTTGTTAATTAAATTTGTTAAGACATCGTTATTTACTCAGTAAAGTTTATTGATTATTACATAATGTAATGATTTCAAAATACTAAAATAGAGATTTAATTAACTTTTAGTGTTGGCTTGCATAACAGAGGTGTCCGGTGCCATCACGATCTTCCATAGGATTTTGGATCATGACATAATATTAGCTGTGATTACCAAAAGAGAAAGAAAGATTTGTGCATTAGTTAAGGGACTGAAACTTATATTATAAGCTTACGTCTTGTTTTTCAAGTAAATCCCAATAAAGCACGACATACAACCAGTTTATGCAAAAGAACTTTTATCTGTGGCAGAGATTTGAAGAAAATCAAATGTTAAAGAGCAAACAATCAATCGTTGTCCTTGAATTATGCGAAATCGTACTTATATACCTCTGGTTATTAGTTGGAATAAAATAGCATTAGTGTTGAGCTTCTGCCCTTTGAAAATAAGGACAAGACCATTTTGCATAATTAAATTTGACCGCCTTGGGATCAAACTGGGTTTGTTATTGTAAATTTGATCATTGCCTAATGTCAAATAAAGACATCTTATATAAGATTACGGTTAGAATACGATATGAACCAGAATTCAATTTTCTAAAGAATTCAAAGGAATAGATAAGAATACAAAATAAAAGAAAAAGAAGAATCGTGTGCATACGTTACGAACTACAAGAGAATAACAGATAACTCACATTTAAAGATACATTATTTCCTCGCTTAGAGCTATTCTCAACAAAGAAGTCATTAGTTCTTCAAACATTCAAATGAAAAAGATAAGGATAAAAGATCTATGAATAATTAATGTTAACTACATTTGAAATGATAGCCAAACATTAAAAAGCGATCAAAAAGTGGCCAACATGCGCCATTTTTATAATTTTTGGGTGTGTGTATTTTGTGGATTTTAGCTTTGGACTGTTTTTCTTCAATTTCTTTGTGTTCTCCTCTCATTTAGTTCTTGTTTGACCTAAAAATGTGAATATTTGGTTTAACTAATTAATTTAATATTTGAGAGGTTAAACCTAGTTAAATATAATAACTTCAGATCTATAATCAACGTACGTGGATGATGAAGAACAGTGTCGGGACAGTTTTAATGCAACGTGTATTTAATGTTTCAAGTTCAATAATGTGATGGAGATATCAAGCATTAAACAACAATAAATGACACTAAATGTAAATTGTAACGACCCGACCGGTCGTTTTGAGCTCTAGCGCGTCATTCAGCAGTTTGAGGCCATGAGCAGCTTCACTTCAGGTATTATAACTTGTACGTATGGTCGGAACTGAATTCCGGGAGTTTCGGTGTTGAATTGTAAAGAGAACTCTCGTTTCAGAAGTTCTAAGTTGGAAGGATCGACTAAGGTTGAATCTTTGAGTAAACGGACTCGGAATCGGGACTTAAAGGTTCCAACAGGTTCGTATGATGATTTTGGACTTGATCGTATGTCCGGGTCGGGTTTTGGGTGGCCCGGGAGCGTTTCGGCGCCTGTTGTGGAAGTTAACATTTTTTGAAGGAACTCGTAAATTTGGGCATGGAACTGAGAACAAATTATATATTTGAGTTCGTAATATTATGGGTAATATTTATCTTAGAAAATTTTTGAATCCGGGCACGTGGGCCCGAGGGTGATTTTTATCGACTTTTCGATCGGGTTTAGGAATTTTTATGAATTGGATTATAATGAGTATTTGAGCATATACCAATGGGTTTGCATAATTATTGGCTAGTTTTGGAGCATTGTGCATCGGTTTGAGTCGTCGGAAGGGCTTGGAAGCTGGTTATGAAACTTTGGAGCGAGGTAAGTCTCCTTTCTAACCTTGTAAGATGGAATTGTCTCCATACGTGAAATAATTAAGTATGTGCTACTATTTGTGGGGGCTACGTAAGCACGAGGTAACGAGAGTCCGCACGTAGTTACTAGTTATGCCTATGTCCGGGTAGTTTTAGGATCACATCATGCCTTGTCGATATTGTTATTGATTTATGTTTATTGTTTTCCTTGAGAGGGAGTGAGATTGAGTTCACTTGTTAAATGTTTTGAGAGGAATTGAAATTTAAAAATATAAGATTTAAAAGGTTTCGTTTGAACTCTGTAATTTGGACAGGAATTGAGGAATATTATAATAGCTTAAGAAAGCTATGTGTAACCGCATCGTATATATGTTTCGCGAGCGGGTATTTTCCTTCTTCTACTCTTACGGGATTGGTATGTTTGCCTCGGCAGGTTAATAGATGCATCTATGGTTCGCGTCGTTCGACCCTTCAGCAGTGCACAATTTACTTTTATGTTGGATAGGGTCGTACGCCTCGGCATTTCCTATATATATATATATATTATCCTCATGGAATCGTGCGTAATATTTGGCTAGAAGCTAGTGTATCTGAGGTCTCCCCCTTATTTTAATTATGACAACCTCTTGATGAAATCCACTGTATATATGTATATGCTCCGGTTACGGAGGGAACTTGCTAGTTGAGAGATGAGTAAATGGTAAAGAAGGGGATTATACCACATAATTTATACTTGTTGGTTTCATATATTTACTCTGTTTCATATTTATTCACTTCTTCACCGTACCCGATATTATTGGACCACTAGTAAGTGTCGGAGTCGACCCCTCGTGACTACTTCTTCGAGGTTAGACGGGATACTTACTGGGTACGTGTTGTTTTCGTATTCATACTACACTTGATGTACATTTTTTATGTACAGGTACATGTATGGATAATGGCCTCATGGGCGCAGCAACATGGTTGGCACGGGGACTTAGGTAAGGTGCATCTTATAGGACGATCCGCAGCCAGCAGAGTCTCCTTCAGATGTATTGTATTTCCTCTTCTGTCCAGTTTGTATTCCAGACAGTTATTGTATTACATTTTAAATTCCCAAAAATTGCTCATGCACTTGTGACACCGGGTTCTGGGATGACTACGGGATTTATTCATTATTTGAACTTGTTAAAGACATTTCGTTACTCGATCATATTTCATTATTTTCTATTTAATGTAATGAAAAAAAATGACTTCAAAAATATTAAAATGAGAATTTAATTAACTATTTTATGTTGGCTTTCCTGACAGTGGTGTCCGGCGCCATCACGACCTTTAAATGGATTCTGGGTCATGACATAAATAAATAGAATGATTCACCCAATATTGAATGAGGTGGATGATCCTTCTTTCTGTCAATGATGAATGACAAGTAACTATGAGAATATTGAAGGCTTTCACGGATCTGATGAGGATGAATCTCTTTAGAAAGGTGATCTTTGTATTTATCTCGAGAGTCTGCTTTTCAAGAGAAATATTTTCAAAGAATCTCCCTCTTTTAACCTTATCTTTCTTTCTATTTATATGAGACATACCCCTAAACAACCCTAAAAGTACAAGTACAGAGAATATTCAATGGAAAATTTTCTCTAAGATCCTATTACAAAACTAGATGTTACTGTTGCTGGTGACACTTGACCTAGTCTGTAATCGACTGCTCGGCGGTAAGTTCCATTAATCACTGGTCAACATCAACCAAATTACTTCTGATAATACCTTTTTGTGCTGAATTTTCCTTAGTCGGATTTTGACCCATACAGTTAGTCCCTCCGCTTATTGAGGTCGTCTCTCGGACGACCTCGGTGGGTGGACTTCAACAACAACTTCGCTAGCCGCAAATGAGAAATTCAGGTAGGCAGGTCGAGTAGTAGCGACCACGGCCAAGGTGATAACATGGCACTTTGTGAGCCATAACTTATCTTCACCGTTGGTTCAGAATGATGTCATGACATCATGCGTCATTATTATGCATTTTCTTGATGCGCCACATCGCTTCCCGCACCTCTGTTGTTTCGATATTTGTGCATCGACGATTGGTTTTCTCGATTAGGGTGCCTCAAATTTTTATAAATAGGGATAGGAAACCCTATATTTGATCCTTCGTGTTTTCAGGCATTCGAACCTCTATATTTTTCTTTCTTCTTCTTCCTGTGTTCTTGCTTCCGTTGTTTCCACCTTCACATCCCTGTTTTCTCTGGCTTTATAGATTTCTGGTAATCTTACCTCCTTTGCGTTTGTACTTTCTACGCTAATAAACAACCGACTATCATTAATGCGTCTTCCAGTTTTGGAGGGACCTCTGACCCGATTCCACTGGCAGTGAGAATGCCCCCTCATGACGATGGGGTTGTCATTGTTGCAGAAGATGACATCTTCCCTATTGTAGATTATATAATTCCTCGTAATGACAAATCTAGGTGGCACTTCTCAAAATGACCCGCGGACAATCCTGAGCCTCTAGAATCTAAATGGGTGTGGTTGCCCTTGCCGACTTTAGGGCCAAGTTCAAAATCTCGGCCCACATTGACCTGGTCCCGGCCGACCGCGACATGATACATTTTCAAGTTTGGACTTAACATTCTCAAATGGTAAATAAATTTTAAAGCCCATAAATGTAGTAACTCAAACAAAGTTCAAATCAATACTAACGATAACAAAAGAAATTCAATTCAATACTAGTAATGATGATAGTGTTGGATAATGATTTTAGTTTTACATTGGCTTATAATCAAAATGCATAACTTAGTTTATCTTTTTCTTTAAATGCTTAGTTAGGTAACTAATATTAGTACTTATTACCTATACTTATTTTAGCATGACCTATATAGTATTTTTAGATTATGTTAATTTTCATTATGGCTTATTAATGTCACGGCCCCAAATCCTAAGCCGGCCGTGATGGCGCCTACCGTGGAACTAGGCTAGCCAACAATCACATACTGAAATAATATTTTCATAATTTCCAAAACTGTTCCGATATTTCACAAAATTCTTTCGCTCAAGCAGTTAAAGCAACAAAGTGAATAATACAGTTTATTTACTACCCCAAAACCTAGAGTCAACCGTCATGAGCACTACGAGTAGTACAAAATAACCATATTGTCATAATACATCAAGTATCAGAACGAGGAATTAGATACAAAACAAGGAATGGGAAAAGAGATGTTGTGGACGCTGAACAACTACCTCGAAGTCCCAACTCTGGCTCCACACGAAGGAAGAAAACTAGCGCTCGGTACCAGCACCTGTATCTGCTACACACAGGGGCGCATGGAATAATGTGAGTATGCCAACTCAGCAGTAATGAAAATAAATCAAGTCTAAGCAGTGAGAAACACATAGGATCAAATCATCAATTCACAATAAGCACTTCCTTTCTTTCCAACAATGTATAAATTAAATCAACATGCTTTAAAAGCCAACTTCAGTAAAAACCCTTTGAAAAGTATGATTTCCAACATTTTCAGAAAAATACTCAAACACTTTAGTACAAAAAAAGAAATAAATCATAAATAGCCACTCGGGCGAAAACATGTACCATCAACTGCCCCTCGAGAAAATCATCACTAAGAATCAATCACTCAACATGCCTCACAATCACTCAGTATCAGCCCCTCGGGCAACCTCACTGTCACTCATACCTCCCAATCACTCGGCACTCGGTACTCGGCACTATCACTCAGTAGGTATGTGCGCTCACTAGGGGTGTGTACAGACTCCGGAGGGGCTCCTACAGCCCAAGGGCTAATATCAAGCCACCTCGTGGCATGTCATATCCTCACAATCAGGCCCTCGGCCTCACTCAGTCAGAAACTCTCAAAAAGCCACTCGGGCTATCAGTAAAATGGGGTACTCGACCCAAAACATCATTTTATATCTCCGAAATAGTGTAAATAAGACCGAGTTTCGAAATCAGTTAAACATAATATGCCTGAGTGTAAATCATAAGTCAACACAGTGAGGAAATAGCAGTAAAAGCCCCCAAGGTGTATAAACAAGTCGGCACAAGGCCCCAAACATGGCTTACAGTCCAAATATAGCAATAGTCTTAAAACACGATTTAACATATGATTTAAAAGTAAATACGCAACCCAATAGTTGCCACGGGAAGGACTAAGTCCGCAAAAAAAAGTGCATGCCACACACTCGTCATCCGGCATGTGCGCTACTCCAAAATAGTGAGAGAATGCGAATTCTGGGGTTTCATACCCTCAAGACAAGATTTACAGTCATTACTTACATCAAACTGACCCAAATACTAATCTGCGATGCTCTTTCCTCTTGAATTGGCTCCCGAATACTAATATACGCTAAAGGAGCAAAGCCTACTCGAAAACTATCAATTTTAATAAAAACTCCCGAAATTGGCAAAACCTGACCCCTGGGCCCACGTCTCGGAATTCTATAAAAATCGCATCACAATAATCCTCATCCTTTCCCGAGTCTATACAAATAAAATGCATCGAAATCTCACTACAATTGAGCCCTCATTTTCTCAATTTTTAACTCTCAATTTCCCAAGCCCTAAACCCCCAATTTATGCCATTCAATTCCATTAATCCCAAGCCTAATCTGTCAAATATCAATATAGAATCGAGTTTTAGGTCTAAGTAACTTACCTCCACGGAAAACCTTCGAAAACCCTCTTCAATTTGCTCCCAAAAGCCTCATCCAGCATGCAAAATATGATGAAAGTGCCAAAAATTCGCGAAGGCATGTATTTATACTTCCTGCCCAGTGAAACCGCATCTGAGGCCTTATCTCTGCACCTACGGTCCCAGGTGCGCACCTGTGGAAGTCCAATTAAGGCCCATTTCTCGCACCTGTGGTGAATCGCCCGCACCTGCATCTTCGCAGGTGCGGTCCAAGTCTCGCACCTGCGACTTTCTCCAGCCTGACCCAATTCCGCATCTGCGGACTCGCAGGTGCATCCCAAACATCCGCTTCTGCGGTTCCTTCCCAGCTCCCCCAATCTCGCACCTGCGCATGATGGCCCGCACATGTGGCGTCGCACTTGTGGCTACCCTTCTGCAGGTGCGGCCATACCAGAAGCCTGGCACCAGTAGCTCCTTCAGCTGTATTTTCCAACTTAAATCCTTCCGATGGCTATCCGAAATCATCCCGAGCCCCTCGGGACCCCCACCAAAAAAACAAACAAGTCCCATAACCTTGATCAAACTTAGTCGAGCCTTCAAAACAACCAAAACAATGCCAAAACACAAATATCACATCGGATTCAAGCCTATGAACTTTGAGATTTCTAAATTTCGACAATGATGCCAAAACCAACCAAAACTCGTCCGAATGACCTGAAAATTTTCACACACGTCAAAAATGACACTACGAACCTGCTCCAACTTTCAGAATTCCAGTCCGACCCCGATAGCTAATTTTCCATTGCCGACTAGAAATCGCCAAAAACTCAACTTCGCCAATTCAAGCCTAATTCTACATGGGACATCAAAACCACATTCTGAACACACTCCTAAGTCCCAAATCATCTAACGAACATATCCAAACCCTAAAATCTACATTCCGAGGTCATTTACCAATAATTCAACTCCTAGTTGACTTTTTCAACTATTAAGCCAATCTAAGAGACTAAGTGTCTCAGTTCTCACCACGACCACCCCAAACTGAAACAACTGACCCAACACATCATAATTAGGTTAACTAGCACATAACAAAGCTGAAATAGGGGAAACGGGGCTAATCTCACGGAACGACCGGCCGGGTCGTTACATCCTCCCCTTCTTAAACAAACGTTCATCCTCGAACGGGTCTAGAAACATACCTGAGACTCAAATAAGTGAGGATATCTGCTCCGCATCTCCCACTCGGTCTCCCAGGTGGAATCCTCAACCGACTGCCCTCTACTGAGCCTTCACTGAAGCTATATCATTAGACCTCACCCTTCTGACCTGACGACCCAAATATCCATTGGCTCTACCTCATATGACCCTCGAGCTGAACCGTGTTGAAGTCCAAAACATGAGACCTCCGGAGCAACGAAACATGGAACATCGGATGAATGCTCGCTAATCTAGGTTGCAAGGAAAGTTTATAAGACACCTCTCCAATCCTCTGCAGCACCTGAAATGGCCCAATGAACCGAGGACTCAGCTTTCCCCTCTTCCCAAACTTCAAAACACTCTTCATGGGTGAAACCTTCAGCACCACCTTTTCCCCAACCATGAAAGACACATCTCGGACCTTCCGGTCCGCATAACACTTTTGCCTAGACTGCGCCATGCAAAGCCGCTCCTGAATCAACTTCACCTTACCCAACGCATCCTGAACCAAGTCTGTGCCCAATAGCCTATCCTCGCCTGGCTCAAACCAACAAACCATAGATCTACATCTCCTACCATATAAAGCCTCATACGAAGCCATCTGGATACTCGACTGATAACTATTGTTATATGAAAACTCCGCGAGCGGTAGAAACTGGTCCCAGGAACCCCCGAAAATGACACACGCACGCAACATGTCCTCCAGAATCTAAATAGTACGCTCCGATTGACCGTCGATCTGAGGATGAAATGCTGTGCTCAACTCAACCTGAGTACCTAACTCTCTCTGCACGGGCCTCAAAAACTGAGATATGGACTAGGTACCTCTGTCGAAAATGATAGAAACTTGAACCACATGCAATGAAACAATCTCCCTAATATAAATCTCAGCTAATTGCTCCGAAGAATAAGTAGTACCAACAGGAATGAAGTGTGCGGACTTGGTCAGCCGATCCACAATAACCCATATATCATCAAACCTCCTGGAAGTACGTGGAATCCCAACTACAAAGTCCATGGTGATCCGCTCCCACTTCCACTCCGAAATACCTAACCTCTGATGCAGTCCACCCGGTCTCTGGTGCTCATACTTGACCTGTTGACAGTTGAGATACCGCGCAACGAACCCAACAATATCCCTCTTAATCCGCCTCCACCAATAATGCTGTCTCAGATCCTGATACATCTTCGCGGCACCCGGATTGATGGAATACCGCGAACTATGGGCCTCTGCTAGAATCAACTCTCGGAGCCCATCCACATTGGCACGCAAACCCGTCCCTGCATCCTCATGACCCTATCATCACCAATAACCACATCACTGGCATCACCTTGATGGACCCTGTCCTGAAGAACGAGCAAGTGTATATCATCATACTGGTGTGCTCTAATCTGTTCATAAAGAGAAGACCTGGAGGCTACACAAGCCAATACTCGTGGGGGCTCTAATAGATCCAATCTCACCAACTGACCCACTAAAACCTGAACATCAAGTGCTAAAGGCCGCTCTGCTGCTGGTAGGTAGGATAGACTCTCTGCTCTGCGACTCAGGGCATCAGCCACTACATTGGCCTTCCCCGAATGATATAGAATAGTGAGGTCTTAATCCTTGAGAAGCTCCAACCATCTCCTTTGACACAAATTCATATCCTTCTGCTTAAGCAGATGCTGTAAACTATGTTGATTAGTGAAAATCTCATAGTGCACCCATATAAATAATGGCGCCAAATCTTCAAGGCGTGGACAATGGTTGCTAGCTCAAGATCATGTACTGGATAATTCTTCTCGTGCACCTTCAACTGCCTGGACGCGTAGGCAATCACCCTACCGTCCTGCATCAAACCCGCTCCAAGGCCAACTCTTGAGGCATCACAGTAAACTGTATAAGAACTTGAACCCGTAGGCAAAACCAACAATGGAGCTATAGTCAAAGCTGACTTGAGCTTCTGAAAGCTCTCCTCACACTCCTCAGTCCACCTGAACGGCTCACCCTTCTGGGTTAGTCTGGTCATAGGTGTTGCAATAGATGAAAATACCTCTACAAAACGACGATAGTACCCTTCCAAACCAAGGAAACTATGAATCTCAGTAGCTGATGACGGTCTAGGCCAGCTCTGCACCGCCTTTATCTTCTTCATATGAACCTGCATACCCTCGCTGGACACCACGTGCCCCAAGAAAGATATTGAATCAAGCCAAAACTCACACTTTGAAAATTTTGCATACAACCTCTTCTCCCTCAGAGTCTAAAGCACAGTCCTCATTTACTGCTCATGATCCTCCCGAGATAGGGAATATACCAAGATATCATCAATAAATACGATGACGAATGATTCTACAGCCCAAGGGCTAATATCAAGCCACCTCGTGGCATGTCATATCCTCACAATCAGGCCCTCGGCCTCACTCAGTCGAAACTCTCAAAAAGCCACTCGGGCTATCAGTCAAATGGGGTACTCGACCCAAAACATCATTTTATATCTCAGAAATAGTGTAAATAAGGCCGAGTTTCGAAATCAGTTAAACATAATATGCCTGAGTGTAAATCATAAGTCAACACAGCGAGGAATAGCAGTAAAAGCCCCCCAAGGTGTATAAACAAGTCGGCACAAGGCCCCAAACATGTCTTACAGTCCAAATATAGCAATAGTCTTAAAACACGATTTAACATATGATTTAAAAGTAAATACGCAACCCAATAGTTTCCACGGGAAGGACCAAGTCCGCAAAAATCAGTGCACGCCACACACTCGTCATCCGGCATGTGCGCTACTCCAAAATAGTGAGAGAATGCGAAGTCCGGGGTTTCATACCCTCAAGACAAGATTTACAGTCATTACTTACATCAAACCGACCCAAATACTAATCTGCGATGCTCTTTCTTCTTGAATCGGCTCCCGACTGCTCTGAATCTATCCAAAACCAGATTAATATCATCAATATACGCTAAAGGAGAAAAGCCTACTCGAAAACTATCAATTTTAACAAAAATTCCCGAAATTGACAAAACCCGACCCCTGGGCCCACGTCTCGGAATTCTATAAAAATCGCATCACAATAATCCTCATCCTTTCCCGAGTCTATATAAATAAAATGCATCGAAATCTCACTAAAATTGACCCCTCATTTTCTCAATTTTTAACTCTCAATTTCCCAAGCCCTAAACCCCCAATTTATTCCATTCAATTCCATTAATCCCAAGCCTAATATGTCAATTATCAATATAGAATCGAGTTTTAGGTCTAAGTAACTTACCTCCACGGAAAACCATCGAAAACCTTCTTCAATTTTCTCCCAAAAGCCTCATCCAGCATGCAGAATATGATAAAAGTGCCAAAAATTCGCGAAGGCATGTATTTATACTTCCTGCCCAGTGAAACCGTATCTGAGGCCTTATCTCTGCACCTGCGGTCCCAGGTGCGCACCTGTGGAAGTCCACTTAAAGCCCATTTCTCGCACCTGTGGTGAATCGCCCGCACCTGCATCTTCGCAGGTGCGGTCCAAGTCTCGCACCTGCGACTTTCTCCAGCCTGACCCAATTCCGCATCTGCGGACTCGCAGGTGCATCCCAAACCTCCGCTTCTGCGGTTCCTTCCCAGCTCCCCCAATCTCGCACCTGCGCATGCTGGCCCGCACATGCGGCGTCGCACCTGTGGCTACCCTTCTGCAGGTGCGGCCATACCAAAGCCTGGCACCTACAGCTCCTTCACCTGTATTTTCCAACTTAAATCCTTCCGATGGCTATCCGAAATCATCCCGAGCCCCTCGGGACCCCCACCAAAAAACAAACAAGTCCCATAACCTTGATCAAACTTAGTCGAGCCTTCGAAACAACCAAAACAATGCTAAAACACAAATATCACATTGGATTCAAGCCTATGAACTTTGAGATTTCTAAATTTCGCCAATGATGCCGAAACCAACCAAAACTCGTCCGAATGACCTGAAAATTTGCACACACGTCAAAAATGACACTACGAACCTGCTCCAACTTTCAGAATTCCAGTCCGACCCCGATAGCTAATTTTCCATTGCCGACCAGAAATCGCCAAAAACTCAACTTCGCCAATTCAAGCCTAATTTAGATGGGACATCAAAACCACATTCCGAATACACTCCTAAGTCCCAAATCAGCTAACGAACATATCCAAACCCTAAAATCTACATTCCGAGGTGGTTTACCAATAAGTCAACTCCTAGTTGACTTTTTCAACTATTAAGACAATCTAAGAGACTAAGTGTCTCAGTTCTCACCACGACCACCCCAAACCGAAACAACTGATCCAACACATCATAATTAGGTTAACTAGCACATAACAAAGCTGAAATAGGGGAAACGAGGCTAATCTCACGGAACGACCAGCCGGGTCGTTACATCCTCCCCTTCTTAAACAAACGTTCGTCCTCGAACGGGTCTAGAAACATACCTGGAGACTCAAATAAGTGAGTATATCTGCTCCGCATCTCCCACTCGGTCTCCCAGGTGGAATCCTCAACCGGCTGCCCTCTCTACTGAGCCTTCACTGAAGCTATATCATTAGACCTCACCCTTCTGACCTGACGACCCAAATATCCATTGGCTCTACCTCATATGACATATGACCCTCGAGTTGAACTGTGCTGAAGTCCAAAACATGAGACCTCCGGAGCAACGAAACATGGAACATCGGATGAATGCTCTCTAAGCTAGGTTGCAAGGAAAGTTTATAAGACACCTCTCCAATCCTCTGCAGCACCTGAAATGGCCCAATGAACCGAGGGCTCAACTTTCCCCTCTTCCCGAACTTCATAACACTCTTCATGGGTGAAACCTTCAGCACCACCTTCTCCCCAACCATGAAAGACACATCTAGGACCTTCTGGTCCGCATAACACTTCTGCCTAGACTGCGCCATGCAAATCCTCTCCTGAATCAACTTCACCTTACCCAACGCATCCTGAACCAAGTCTGTGCCAAATAGCCTATCCTCGCCCGGCTCAAACCAACAAACCGGAGATCTACAACTCCTACCATATAAAGCCTCATACAGAGCCATCTGGATACTCGACTGATAACCATTGTTATATGAAAACTCCGCGAGCGGCAGAAACTAGTCCCAGGAACCCCCGAAAATGATACACGCACGCAACATGTCCAGGATCTAAATAGTACGCTCCGATTGCCCGTCGGTCTGAGGATGAAACGCTGTGCTCAACTCAACCTGAGTACCTAACTCTCTCTGCACGGGCCTCAAAAACTGAGATGTGGACTAGGTACCTCTGTCGAAAATGATAGAAACTTGAACCACATGCAATCAAACAATCTCCCTAATATAAATCTCAGCTAACCGCTCCGAAGAATAAGTAGTACCAACAGGAATGAAGTGTGCGGACTTGGTAAGCCGATCCACAATAACCCATATATCATCAAACCTCCTGGAAGTACGTGGAATCCCAACTACAAAGTCCATGGTGATCCACTCCCACTTCCACTCCGGAATATATAACCTCTGATGCAGTCCACCCGGTCTCTGGTGCTCATACTTGACCTGTTGACAGTTGAGATACCGCGCAACGAACTCAACAATATCCCTCTTAATCCGCCTCCACCAATAATGCTGTCTCAGATCCTGATACATCTTCGCGGCACCCGGATTGATGGAATACCGCGAACTATGGGCCTCTGCTAGAATCAACTCTCGGAGCCCATCCACATTGGCACGCAAACCCGTCCCTGCATCCTCATGACCCTATCATCACCAATAACCACATCACTGGCATCACCTCAATGGACCATGTCCTGAAGAACGAGCAAGTGTAGATCATCATACTGGCGTGCTCTAATCTGTTCATAAAGAGAAGACCTGGAGGCTACACAAGCCAATACTCGTGGGGGCTCTAATAGATCCAATCTCACCAACTGACCCACTAAAACCTGTACATCAAGTGATGAAGGCCGCTCTGCTGCTGGTAGGTAGGATAGACTCCCTGCTCTACGACTCAGGGCATCAGCCATTACATTTGCCTTCCCCGGATGATATAGAATAGTGAGGTCTTAATCCTTGAGAAGCTCCAACCATCTCCTTTGACACAAATTCATATCCTTCTACTTAAGCAGATGCTGTAAACTATGATGATCAGTGAAAATCTCACAGTGCACCCATATAAATAATGGCGCCAAATCTTCAAGGCGTGGACAATGGTTACTAGCTCAAGATCATGTACTGGATAATTCTTTTCGTGCACCTTCAACTGCCTGGACGCGTAGGCAATCACCCTACCGTCCTGTATCAAACCCGCTCCAAGGCCAAATCTTGAGGCATCACAGTAACTTGTATAAGAACCTGAACCCGTAGGCAAAACCAACAATGGAGCCATAGTCAAAGTTGACTTGAGCTTCTAAAAGCTCTCCTCACACTCCTCAGTCCACCTGAACGGATATCCCTTCTGGGTTAGTCTTGTCATAGGTGTTGCAATAGATGAAAATACCTCTACAAAACGGCGATAGTACCCTGCCAAACCAAGGAAACTATGAATCTCAGTAGCTGATGACGGTCTAGGCCAGCTCTGCACCACCTTTATCTTCTTCATATGAAACTGCATACCCTCGCTGGACACCACGTGCCCCAAGAAAGATATTGAATCAAGCCAAAACTCACACTTTGAAAATTTTGCATACAACCTCTTCTCCCTCAGAGTCTGAAGCACGATCCTTAACTGCTGCTCATGATCTTCCCGAGATAGGGAATATACCAAGATATCGTCAATAAATACGATGACGAATGATTCAAGATAAGGCCGGAACACACAGTGCATCAAGTGCATAAAGGCCACTGGGGCATTGGTCAGCCCGAATGACATAGCTAGAAACTCATAATGACCATATCTAGTCCTAGAGGAAGCCTTCGGGTTGTCGGGCCCCCGAATCTTCAACTGATGATAGCCAGAACGCAAGTCAATCTTGTAAAATACCCTGGTACCCTGCAACTGATCATACAAGTCATCTATACGAGGCAAGGGATACCGATTCTTCATCGTAATCTTGTTCAGCTACCGATAATCAATACACATACGCATAGAGTCATCCTTCTTCTTCACAAACAACATCGATGCACCCCAAGGTGACACACTAGGCCGAATGAACCCCTTATCTAGGAGTTCCTGAAGCTGCTCCTTTAATTCCTTCAACTCCACTAGTGCCATACGATAAGGTGGAATAGAAATAGGTTGAGTGCCTGGCACCACGTCAATACTAAAATCAATGTCCCTGTCAGGTGGCATGCCTGGCAGGTCAGCAGGAAACACGTCCGAAAAATCATGGACCATAGGAACCGAATCAATAGCGGGAGTCTCACCACTGACCTCCCTTACAAAAGCCAAATACGATAAACACCCCTTTCAGCCATATGCTGAACCTTCAGGTAAGAAATCACCCTACTAGGCATATACTCAGAAGAACCTCTCCACTCAACCCTCGGAAATCCTGGCATAGATAAGGTCACGGTCTTAGCGTGAAAATCAAGAACATCATGACATGGAGATAGCCAATCCATGCCCAATATCAAATCAAAATCAACCATGCTGAGTAACAATAAGTCCACTCGGGTCTTCAGAACCCCAATAGATATCACACATGACCGATGCACACAGTCCACCACAATAGTATCGCCCACCGGAGTCGACACATGAATCGATGCATCTAGAGACTCACAGAGCATATCTAGAAAAAGGGAAAAATATGATGAAACATAGGAATATTTAGAACCAGGGTAAAATAAGGCCAAAGCATCTCGGCGACAGACTGAGACAATACTTGTGATCACTACATCAGAGGCCATAGCATATGGCCTGGCTGGAAGTGCATATATACGAGCCTAGTCTCCACCAGCACGACATCCCCCTCTAGAGCGGCCCCTGGCGGTCTAACCCCCACCCTTAGTTATCTGGGCGAGTAGTGAAATAACTGGAGCCGAAGTCGAGGGCTGGCCCCTCTACTGAGAAGAACAACCAAAATGACGGGGACACTACCCCCACATGTACCCAAACTCTCTGCACTCGAAACAACTCCTTGGATCTGGAGACGGGGACTGAAAGGAACCCCTGGCACCAGAATGGCCACTAGAAGAATCATGCATAGAGGAACCCTGAACTGATGGTGCTCGAGCTACTCTGGTCTAGAAGGGCACCGAACGAAGAACGGCTCGACTGAGAACTGCGGGGACATTCCCCGAAGATGCACCACCATAGGCTGGGCGGACTGGCTGAGGAGGCCTGAATGAACGGCCTCTACCATGCTGAAACTGTCCTCTAGAAGGAGCACAACTAGAACTACTAGATCCACGAGGCCTCTTGGCCTCCCTCTCTTTCTCCTGGCGGTGAACTGACTCAATATCTTGAGCAATATCAACAACCTGCTCGAAGGTAGCACCTGATACCCTCTCCAGAGTCATCAAAAGGAGGAGATGATATGTGAGGCCACGCACGAACATCCTAATCCTCTCCCTATCAGTAGGGACCAACTCGGTGGCATGACGAGCCAACTCTAAGAATCTCATCGCATACTGCGTCACTGATACCTCCCCCTGATACAGATGCTCAAACTGCCTGCGCTACTCCTCCCTGTGAGACTGGGAACATACTTCTCCAAGAAGATAGTGGAGAACTGCTGCCAAGTGAGGGGTGCTGCACCAACATGACTACACCTCTCGAAGGACTCCCACCAATTAAAAGCAGCCCCAGAAAACTGAAAAGTAGCAAATGAGACCCCACTGGTCTCTAGTGTCCTTGCAGTACAAAGCATCCTATGACACTTGTCCAGAAAACCCTAGGCGTCCTCGCCCTCAGCACCACTAACCGTCGGAGGCTGAAGTCTACTAAATCTCCAGCCTACGCTGATCATAATCTGGCATAGCTGGAACCACGAAGTCGTGAACTGGAGCAACCGGCTGGGTTGGAACTTCCCCCGGTGTCTGAAGGCCCTGAGTAACCTACTCAGGTGTCCGGGCAGCTGGAATATGAGTGCCTTCCCCGGCCTGAGAAGTAGCAGCAGTAGATACAACAACTACTTGGGCAAAGCAAGTACATACTGTCAATATCTGATCCAAAGTCTCCTGAAGATCCGGAATAACAAGGCACTACCGCTGCCTGAGTCTGTCCCGCTCGTAAATCTGCGGCAGGAACCTGGTCCTGAATGGTAGGGGGACCCTCTGGTGCTGCCCCGGCTGCTGCACGGGCTGGTCTCCTACCTCTACCACAGCCTCGACCATGGCCTCGATCTCTCGCGGGTCTAGCTGGTGTCTGGTCACCCTGATCGGTAGCGCGCATCCTCACCGTCTGTGAGAGAATGAAACAACAAAAGCTTAGATTTTCCAGAAGCAACAAAATGGCACGACTGAATTCAAGAAAATGAGATTTTTCCTTAGGGTTCTGTAGCCTCTCGAAGATAAGTACAAACGTCTCTCTACCGATCCGCAAGACTCTACTAAACATGCTTATAATTGTTGAGTCATATGTAACCTAGGCTCTGATACCAACTTGTCACGGCCCCAAATTCTAAGCAGGCCGTGATGGCGCCTATCATGGAACTAGGCTTCCCAACAATCACATGATGACATAATATTTTCATAATTTCCAAAACATTTCCGATATTTCACAAAATTCTTTCGCTCAAGCAGTTAAAGCAACAAAGTGAATAAAACAGTTTATACATTACCCCTAAACCTGGAGTCAACCGTCATGAGCATCTACGAGTAGTACAAAATAATCCTACTGTCATAATACATAAAGTCTCGGAACGAGGAATTAGATACAAAACAAGAAATAGGAAAAGAGATGTTGTGGACGCTGAACAGCTACCTCGAAGTCCCAACTCCGGCTCCACAGGAAGGAAGAAAACAAGCACTCGGTACCAGCACTTGTATCTGCACACAGGGGTGTAGGGAGTAATGTAAGTACGCCAACTCAGTAGTAATGAAAATAAATCAAGTCTAAGTAGTAAGAAACACATAGGATCAAATCATCAATTCACAATAAGCATTGTCTTCATTTCCAACAGTGTATACATTAAATCAACATGCTTTAAAAGGCAACTTCAGTAAAAACACTTTGAAAAGTGTGATTTCAAACATTTTCAGAAAAATACCCAAAGAGTTTAGTGTAAAAAAGAAATAAATCATAAATAGCCACTCGAGCAAAAACATGTACCATAAACCGCCCCTCGGGCAAATCATCACTCAGAATTAGTCACCTAGCATGCCTCACAATCACTCAGTATCAGCCCCTTGGGCAACCTCACTGTCACTCATACCTCCCAATCACTCGGCACTCGCACTCAGTAGGTACATGCGATCACTGGGGGTGTGTACAGACTCTGGAGGGGCTCCTACATCCCAAGCGCTAATATCAAGCCACCTCGTGGTATATCATATCCTCACAATCAGGCCCTCGGCCTCACTCAGTCAGAAACTCTCAAAAAGCCACTCGGGCTATCAGTAAAATGGGGTACTCGACCCAAAACATCATTTTATATCTCAGAAATAGTGTAAATAAGGCTCAGTTTCGAAATAAGTTAAACATAATATGACTGAGTGTAAATCATAAGTCAACACAGTAAGGAAATAGCAGTAAAAGCCCCCAAGTGATATAAAGAAGTCGGCACAAGGCCCCAAACATGGCTTCAAACCCAAATATAGCAATACTCTTAAAACACGATTTAACATATGATTTATAAGTAAATACGAAACTCAATAGTTGCCATGGGAAGGACCAAGTCCAAATCCCAAAACTAGTGCACGCCACAAACTCGTCATCCGGCATGTGCGCCACTCCAAAATAGTGAGAAAATGGGAAGTCCAGGGTTTTATACCCCCATGACAAGATTTACAGTCATTACTTACCTCAAACTGACCCAAATACTAATCCGCGACGCTCTATCCTCTTGAATCGGCTCCCGACTGCTCCGAATCTATCAAAAACCAGATTAATATCATCAATATATGCTAAAGGAGCAAAGCCTACTCGAAAACTATCAATTTTAACAAAAATTCCCAAAATTGGCCAAATCCGACCCCCGGGCCCACGTCTCAGAATTCTATAAAAATTGCATCACAATAATCCTCATCCTTTCCCGAGTCTATACAAATAAAATGCATCGAAATCTCACTACAATTGACCCCTCATTTTCTCAATTTTTAACTCTCAATTTCCCAAGCCCTAAACCCCCACTTTATGCCATTAAATTCCATTAATCCCAAGCATAATCTGTCAAATATCAATATAGAATCGAGTTTTAGGTCTAAGTAACTTACCTCCACAGAAAACCTTCGAAAAACCTCTTCAATTTTCTCCCAAAAGCCTCAGCCCGCATGCAAAATATGATGAAAGTGCCAAAAATTCGCGAAGGCAGGTATTTATACTTCCTGCCCAGTGAAACCGCATCTGCGGCCTTATCTCCGCACATGCGGTCCCAGGTGCGCACCTACGGAAGTCCACTTAAGGCCCATTTCTCGCACCTGCGGTGAATCACCCGCACCTGCATCTTCGCAGGTGCGGTCCAAGTCTCGCACCTACGACTTTGTCCAGCCTGACCCAATTCCGCACATGCGCTCCACTTACTGCATCTGCGGACTTGCAGGTACGTCCCAAACCTCCTCTTATAAGGTTCCTTCCCAGGTCCCCGAATCTCGCACTTGCGCATGCTTTCCCGCACCTGCAGAATCGCACCTGCGGCCACACCAAGAGCTTGGCACCAGCAGATCCTTCAGTTGCATTTTCCAACTTAAATCCTTCTGATGGCTATCCGAAATCATCCTGAGCCCCTCGGGACCCCAACCAAAAACACAAACAATTCCCATAACCTTGTTCAAACTTAGTCAAGCCTTAAAAATAACCAAAACAACGCTAAAACACCAAGATCACATCGGATTCATGCCTATGAAGTTTGAGATTTCTAAATTTCGCTAATGATGTCGAAACCAACCAAAACACGTCCGAATGACCTGAAAATTTGCACACACGTCCAAAATGACACTACGAATATGTTCCAAATTTCGGAATTCCATTCCGACCTCGATAGCTAATTTTCCATTGCCGACCGAAAATCGCCAAAAACTCAACTTCGCCAATTCAAGCCTTATTCTACACCGGACATCAAAACCACATTACGAACACACTCCTAAGTCCAAAATCACCTAATGAAGCTATTAGAACCCTAAAATCTACATTCCAAGGTCATTTACCAATAAGTCAACTCCTAGTTGACTATTCCAACTATTAAGCCAATCTAAGTGACTAAGTGTCTCAGTTCTCACCACGACCACCCCGAACCCGAACCAACTAACCCAACACATCATAATTAGGTTAACTAGAACATAACAAAGCTGAAATAGGGGATACGGGGCTAATCTCACAGAACAACCGGTCGGGTTGTAACAATTAATTAGCAATATTTGTGTTATGTCATTTTATTATTTTATCTTTGTTATTGAATATTGTTGTGAAATTCTATGACTTATATCATATTATTGTGTTAGTTTCTTGAAAAATATATTACATAGTTGTATTTTACTAGGACTTAAGAAATATTTGGAGCACAAGATACATATTTTATACTATGAAGACTTTACCGAAAAAAACCCGAAAACCCAAAAAAATCCGAAAAATCCGAGAAAACTCGAGATTGAAAAATCCGATTTGTTTGGTTTGGTTTATAAATTTAAAATCCTGACACCATTGGTTTGGTATGATAATTGAAAAATCCGAACCAACCTGATCTATGTACACCCTTAATACCCACTTTTAGGGCCATCATTGAAGTTATACTCGTATTGCATAAAATTTTGCAAAGTATACCCACTCGGATTTGAAGTAGTTCAATCCCTATAATGCAACTTCAGAAATAAAATCTGAAGTTTTTCTATCTTTCAAATGTAACCTCAGAAATTCGAATCCGAAGTAGTTCAATCTCTTCAATGCAACTTCAGAAATCAAATATGAAATTCTTCTATCATTCGAATGCAACTTCAGAAATTCTAATTTTAAGTAGTTCAATCAATTGCATGCAACTTCAGATTTCGAATCTTAAAATCTGAAAGATAAACATGTTTTCCAAATTTCAACAATCTAATACACTATTCAATGAGTGAATCTACTCTAAATGAGCTCAAATTTGAAACATAAACTTCAAATATCATAAAGAACAAATCAGAATCGTCAAATTATCAAACAACCAAAAATTTGACTAACTCATTTTGCAACTAAGAAAAAGAAGAAGAAACTCTATGCACAAAGAAGAAGAAAATAAATGTAATGAAGAAGAGAAAAGTACATGTATTTGAAGCTATTCAAAAATTAGTTATCGGTTAAATATTTTTGAAAAAATTAATACAAATTCAATGGATGGCGCCAAAATTGGGTGCACATGAAAATTTACAAATTGAAGGGTAGCTGATGGACAGTGATCTAGAATCTTTTGCGTGAGCTCGGGCTTTTATCCACCGTTTTTGGGTTGGCCTAACAGGTCGTATAACTTTGGGCTTTTCTTTCATTTATAATGTTCTTTTCCCATTTGATTGATTATTTTCTTTAGATACTAGAAAACCTATAAAATACCGACTATTTGTATAAATGTCACGACCCCCAATACCCGGTCGTGATGGCGCCTATCGTGAAATCAGGCAAGCCACACATTTAATCGCTTAAAGTTGTTTTCAGGAAAAATCATTATAGTTACAGCAAGAGTCTCATTTTTATAAAAGAATTTAAGGGTTTAACATCACTGATAACATAAATAAAGGAAAACCCGAACGAAGATCTAGTGTCACAGAGTCATGAGCTACTACATCAAAGTATCAAAATAAAGAACCGACACAAAGTTATATGAAATAAGTAAATATGACAGGTGGATAGAGAAGGAGATAATCGAGGTTGTGATCGCCAACTTCTACCTCGATGCCTCCCAAGGAACTCTGACTGCAGCTCAACAACCACTATCGGGTCCCGCTATACCTGGATCTGCACACAAGGTGCAGGGGGTAACGTGAGTACACCAACTCAGAAGTAACGAACCCAAACTAAGGGCTGAGAGGTAGTGACAGACTAAACCTCAATAATTGTAATGAAAATGTACACAGAATTTAGGTATGCTCACAGTTTCAACAGATAATGAAAACAGAATATGATCGATATGTTAAGTAACCCAAGTATATCCTTGTACTCTACATACCAATGTATCAACAGTGTGGAAATGCACATAGTGCTCACAGCTCTCACACAGAAGTCCACTCAGTACTGTATATGGCTCTCAGGCCTAGGGAAAATCCATCCCGGAATATGCATAAACATTGGTGGCCGTAGTCACTCAGTAATGAGGAAAAAGGCCAATCCAGCCCCTACGGAGAAGATCCATCTCTGGAATACAACACTCGGACAAGATCCCTGTCCAGGGACGATCCATCCATCACATATCATCAACTTCAGACAAGATTTGTGTCCAGGGAAGATCTATCCCTCAATATCAATGCACTCACTGAGGTGTAAAAACTCCGGAGGGGCTCCTATTGGCCCAAGCGCTCTATCAAGTCAACGAAGTCATGATCTGAGTATCGATGCGGTGTGCAGTCCAATCTCATAACTGTCTCAATAATAGGCTCTCGACCTCACTCAGTCATTACTCTCCAGTCTCGCTCACATGGCCTCGCAAATGCATGAATTAGCCCGAAACAATGGTAAATATATAAAATCAACAATTACCGAGACTGAGGCATGAAATGATGTGCTATGACAGGACTGAGTATACAAAATTAAATAGACAATAAGGAGACAATAATATACGGCCACTCGGGTCTCAGCATTTTCGGCGTGAAGCCCTAGCATTTGACTTGGAATGTGCGTCACCTTAGTTATAATCATATAACTTATAGTTCGGGGTTTTGAACCCTCAAAACCAAGTTTGGAAACGTTACTTACCTCAAAACCGGCTAAAATCCTAGCCCTCAATGCCTTTGCCTTTAGACTCGGCCTCCGATTGCTCCAAATCTACCAAAAATCTGATTTATATGGTTTATCAAGGAACGAAGCCCACTCAAAAATTATCAAATTTAACCAAAACTCCCGAATTGGCCAAACCCAACCCTCGGTCCCACGTCTCGAAATTTGATAAAAATTATAAAACTGGAATCCTTACACTCTCACGAGTTCATACATAACAACTACACCAAAATCCGACAATAAATGACCCCTCAAATCCTCAATTCAACGTCTAGAACCTCAAGCCCTAATCCCTCAAATTACACCATTAAATCCCACTTATTTCATGATTAATCAGTAAAATACCCACATAGAATCGATTATCAGGTTCAAACAATGTTACCTCAATGTGTTTCCCTTGAATCCTTCTATAAAATCCCTCAAAAAGCTTCAAACACGTCTTTAAAAATGGTGAAATATATGAAAATTTGCGAAGACATCATTTTATACTTTCTGCCCAGCGATGACCGCACCTTGGGATGACCCAAAAGGTCATCTTGTGTAAATATAGCAAAAACTGTGTTTCGAGGCCCCGAAAGCTTCCGTTAATCTCACCTGAATGTGCGTGCACAACCCGAGCGCGTAACCGGGAAGTCTTTATTTGGAAATGTGTTGAACAATTGAATTTATGATAATTAATGGAATAAAGTTGACTTTGGTCAACATTTTTGGTAAACGGACCCGTAATTGACGGTCCTGGAGGGTTCGTAGGAAAATATGAGACCTGGGCGTACGCCCGGAATCGAATTCCGAGGTCCCAAGTCCGAGAAATGAATTTTTTAAGAAAATTATTTTCTGAAAATAATAAAGACTTTTAAAAATGAACCTTGATGTGAAATCTGTGTTACCGAGCCCGTATATTGGTTCCGGAGCCCGGGACAGGTTCAATATGTGTTATGTGAGTTATCTGTAAAATTTGGTAAGAAACGGACTTGGTTTGACGTGTTTCAGATCAAAATTGGAGAATTTGGAAGTTTATGAAGTTTGAGAAAATTCTATGGATTTTTGAGTTTAATTCATTGTTATTGATGTTATTTTAGTGGTCTAATTACTCGAATAAGTTCGTAGGATTATTTTGATGTCGTGTGTATATTTGTTTTTGAGCCCGAGGTCTCGGGTGAGTTTCGGATAGGTGTCGGGGTGCAATAGAGTTGGAAAGAATTTGGTTTTTGATCTGTTTCTGGTGTTCTGTGTTTTTCTCTCCACGATCGCGGTGTGACTTACGCGATCGCGATGTGTCTATGGTTGGGGGTTGGGAAATTACCCTACGCGAACGCAGGGCCTGGGTTGCGATCGTGGAGCCTGGGGGTAGTACTCTATGCGATCGCGAAGGGCCACACGCGAACGCGTAGTGCAAATGCGCGCTGGGGGCTGGGTGCTATTTTTCTCACTACGAACGCGACCTCCGTGTCACGATCGCGATAGTCCGTGTAATACTCTGCGATCGTAATCCCTTCTTCGCGATCGGGATGGTTAATGTCCAGTACTCTCCGCGATCGCAGCCCTCTCTTCGCGATCGTGAAGGCTTTTTTCGCCTAGTCATTTTAAAGCCTTAAAAACAGAATGCTATTTCGGGATTTCTCATTTTTTTTTCACCCTCTCCTTCTTCTCCAAGCCCCATACCCGAGTTCCAAGCTACTCTTCCTCCATAACCAATTAGGTAAGTGATCTTAACTCTAGTTTCTTCCATTTTCCTTCATCAATCACTAAATTCTAGGCCTATAAACATGAATTAAGGGGTAGAAATTGGGGGTTTTGGGTAGAGTTAGGGCTTTTGGAAATTTTGGGAATTCAACCTTATTTTGGGGTCGTATGTCAAAACAAATTGTATATTCGGGTTCATGGGGAATGGGTGATCGGGTTTTGGTCCGAACCTTGAGTTTGGACTAAGCGGGCCCGGGGTCGAATTTTGGTATTTTTGGAAGAATTATGGGAAATGTATAATTAGGCTTTGGGATTGAGTCTTTGAATTATTGTTGATGTTATTAAGTCAATTGTGTTTAGATATTATCATTTCGGAGTCGGATTCAAGAGGAAAGGCCGTGATTGAGGCTTGACTTGCATTCTTGGAGCTGAGGTAAGTGTTTGGCCTAACCTTAGCTTGAGGGAATAGGTATAGAGTCTTATTTGCTATGTGTAATTCATGTTCAATGTATAGGTGAGGTGAAGGGTACCTATATGTTGTGGTCAAGCATGCCCGTAAGTCGGTTTTAGTTAGTTGTTTAATGTTCTTTGATATTCTCCGTGTTGTGAATTATTGGGAACCTTGAAAGTGGTACCTTGAGGTCACTTCATAACGTAGAAAGTTATTGACTATGTGTTCGGTCGAGTATTTTTACTATTGACATTATACCTCTGAGTGAGATTGGTTATAGTTGAGTCCCTTGCTGGGACAGTAGAATTTTGTTGATTATTTTTTACCATTTGAAATGTCGTATTGTTAAACTTTCATATCAATTGTTGCTTTTACACTCATCATACACGAGGGAACATTCTGTGCCGAGTGATTATTATTTATGCACGAGGGAGCATTCCGTGCCGATGACTATTATTTATGCACGAGGGAACATTCTGTGCCGATGATTATTATTTATGCACGAAGGAACATTCCGTGCTGGTTGATTATTATTTATGCACGAGGGAGCATTCCGTGCCGATGACTATTATTTATGCACGAGGGAACATTCTGTGCCGATGATTATTATTTATGCACGAAGGAACATTCCGTGCTGGTTGATTATTATTTATGCACGAGGGGACATTCCGTGATGATTGATTATTATGCACGAGGGGACATTCCGTGCCATGTTGATGATATATATATGCACGAGGGGACATTATGTGCCGTGATTGTGATGTTTTATGCACTAGGGTACATTATGTGCCATGTTTATGTTGTTTATGCACGAGGGGACATTCCATGCCATATTTTATATTGTTATGCACGAAGGGACATGATGTGCTGTTTCTTTTCACTGTTTAATTCGTGTTGTCAATCCCCGTTATTATTTTCGGATATTTTAGACTGTTGTTTCATTTCTGTCATTTCAGTATTTGCTATCTCTTATCCCTAGCATGTTCTTCCCCGTAATGGTATTCTTGTTTATTTGCTGCTATACTATTGAACTGCACAGGTACAATTTGTTGTTGTGTCCTAGCGTCGTCACTACTTCGCCGAGGTGAGGTGAGGCACTTACTCAGTACATGGGGTCGGTTGTACTGATGCTACACCTGCACTTCTTTATGTTGTGCAGTTACGCAGCCGGACATAGTGGACATCGCTAGTGGGAGTGTCCTTCAGTCCATCCCAGACGACACCGAGGTAGTTCCGAATGGCATTCGTGGATCTCGGTGTCCCTGTCTATCTTTCATTCTGTCATTTATGTGTTTTCCAGATAGATACATCACTTTATTTTCAGATTATTGTTTTTAGTCAAATCTTAGACTGGTTCGTGAGGTTGTGACTCCACTTCTGGGTTGTACTTAAAGGGATTTCTGCGTTATTAGCTATTATTATTTAGAATTATGTTGATGCTTCTGCACCTTATTTCAATTATCTAGTCAGTGTTTGTTATTTTCACTTGTTAATAAACAGTTAACACGTTGGCTTGCCTAATGGGTGCAACATTAGGCGCCATCACGGCCTGGAGGTGGGATTTCGGGTCGTGACAAGTTGGTATCAGAGCACTAGGTTGCTTAGGTCTCAAAACTCATGGACAAACTTGGTAGAGTCTGAGGGATCGGTACGGAGATGTCTATACTTATCCCCCAGAGGTTGCAAAGTTAGGAATAACTTCACTTTTCTTCTTTTCTGTCGTGCGATTTGAATTCTAAATGCTAATTGAGTTTCGATTCTATTCTCTCACAGATGGCGAGAACGCGTGCTTCCTCATCTATCGATCAGCAGCCCGATTCTCATGCTGCAACTCCTATGAGGGGCCGAGGCCGTATTAGAGGCCGAGGCAGGGGCAGGGCTCAGCCCAGAGCAGCAACCCCAGTAGAGGACCCACAGGTAGACTTTGCCGGTGAGGTTCCTACTCAGACAGTTCCAGTTGGACTAGCTCAGATCCTAGAGGGGTTCATTGCCATCACGGTGTTTTAGGACTCTCAAGTCCTCTTAGTGGGACTCATGGAGAGTGTGGCTCAGGCCGGTCTTCTTCCTACTACACCAGCCGTCTCTCGGGGTAGGGGACGGACCCAAACTCCTGCTACTCACATGCCAGAGCAGCTAGCTCCTCATTTCCAGACTCCGATACCACAGACACCGGAGTAGCTCAGCAGATGCTTTATGGAGATTGGATAGATTCACCAAGTTATTCACTACTACATTTACTGGTGCACCATCAGAGGATCCCCAGGATTATTTGGACAGCTGTCATGAGGTTCTTCGGAACATGGGCATAGTAGAGTCCAATGGAGTTGATTTTGCTACTTTTCGTCTTTCGGGTTCTGCCAAGACTTGGTGGAGAGACTATTGCTTGACCAGGCCAGCTGGGTCTGCACCATTGACTTGGGCTCAGTTCTCCGAGTTATTCGTGGGGAAGTTCCTTCCAGTTACTTAGAGGGAGAATCTTCAAAGGCAGTTTGAGCGCCTCCAGTAGGGATCTATGTCTGTCACTCAGTACGAGACCAGGTTCATCACTCTACCTCGGCATGACATTATGATACTCCCCACTGATCGTGAGAGAGTGAAGAGGTTTATTGAGGGTTTGGCTCAGCCATCAGGCTTCAGATGTCCAAGGAGTCAGGTACTGATATTTCGTTCCAGTATGCGGCCAATGTGGCCAGGAGGATTGAGATGATTATGTCACAGGGTGGTGCTTAGGGGGCTGACAACAGGCCCCGTCACTTTGGTCGATTCAGTGGAGCCTCATCTGGGGGCAGGGATTCTTCAGGCAGAGGTCATCCTTCCAGACCCTATCAGTCGGCACTTCAGGTAGCTCACAGTGCACCGCCAGCTCCTATTGGTGCACAACCAGCACCTATCAGTGCACCGCCACTTCAGAGTTTCCAGGGTGTTTAACAAGGTCGACAGGGCCAGTTCCAGAGTCAGTAGTCACATCAGCAGAGGCCTTGTTATACTTGCGGTGGTTTGGGTCATATTTCTAGGTTTTTCCCCTGAGGTTCTGGTGGGTCTCAGTATCAGGGTTCTCGCATCAGGCGCACCCGTACCCCCTCAGCCAGCTAGGGGTGGCGGTTGGAGTGCCAGGGGTAGAGGTCAGACTTATAGAGGTGGAGGACATGACACGAGAGGTAGAGGTCAGGCCGTAGTAGGTTGACCCAGAGATGATCAGGTTGGAGTGGCTCATCCCCGGTGCTATACTTTTCCTTCCAGGTTTGATGCCGAGACTTCTGATGCAGTTATTACAGGTACGATTTCAGTTTGCAGCCGAGAGGCTTCGGTGTTATTTGAGTACGCCCCGTGATTCCTTGAGTACTGATGTGCATGTGTCTACACGTGGGTGATTCTATAGTGGTAAATCGAGTCTACCGTGCTTGCTTAGTAGTTATTGGTGGTCTGGAGACTCAGGTTGATCTTTTGCTTCTTGATATGGTTGACTTCGATGTTATATTGGGGATGGATTGGTTATCCCCCTATTATGCAATTCTGGACTGTCATGCCAAGATAGTGACCTTGGCCTTGTCCAGGGTTGCCTCGTTTGGAGTGGAGGAGGACACTTAGTCATTCTTCTGGTAGAGTCATTTCTTATATGAAGGCTCGGCGCATGGTCGAGAAGGGTTATTTGGCCTATCTGTCCTATGTTCGTGATTCTAGCGCTGAGGTTCCTTCCCTGGAGTCTGTGCCCGTGGTTCATGAGTTTCCAGAGGTATTCCTTTCTAACCTACCGGGTATGCCACCCGACAGGGATATTGATTTTTGTATTGAGTTAGCTTAGTCGTATGGCCCCGCCAGAGTTGAAGGAGTTGAAAGATCAGTTGCAGGATTTGTTGGATAAAGGCTTCATTAGGCCTAGTGTTTCTCCTTGGGGTGCTCCAGTATTGTTTGTCAAGAAGAAAGATGGCTCGATAAGGATGTGTATTGACTACCGACAGTTGAATAAGGTTACTATTAAGAACAAGTATCCTTTGTCGGGGATTTGATGATCTATTTGACCAGCTTCAGGGTGCTTCAATGTTTTCCAAGATTGACATGAGATCTGGTTACCATCAGCTGAGGATTAGGGCGTCTGATGCCCCTAAGACAGCCTTTCACACTCGTTTTGGGCATTATGAGTTCTTGGTGATACCATTTGGGCTGACAAATGCCCCCGATGTATTCATGGAGTTGAGCACCGAGTGTTCAGGCCTTATTTGGACTTGTTCGTTATTTTTTTCATTGATGATATATTGATATATTCTCGCAGCAGAGAGGAGCACGAGCATCACCTTAGAGTCGTCCTCCAGACTCAGAGGGATAGTCGGTTGTATGCCAAATTCTCCAAGTGTGAGTTTTGGTTGAGTTTAGTTGCATTTCTAGGCCATGTGGTATCGTCAGAGGGTGTTCAGGTGGATCCCAAGAAGATTTCAGCAGTCAGAGATTGGCCTAGACCCACCTCAGCTACAGAGATCCGGAGTTTCTTGGGCTTAGTAGGTTATTATCGCCGGTTTGTGGAGGGCTTTTCATCCATTGCAGGCTCGATGACCAGGTTGACTCAGAAGAGTGCTCAGTTCAGGTGATATGATGAGTGTGAGGCAAGCTTTCAGAAGCTCAAGACAGCCTTGACCACCGCACCAGTGTTAGTTTTGCCCACAGGTTCAGGATCGTATACCGTGTATTGTGATGCTTCACGGGTTGGGCTTGGTGCAGTGTTGATGCAAGATGGCAAGGTGATAGCCTATGCTTCTCGTCAGTTGAAGGTTCATTAGAAGATCTATCCAGTTCATGACTTGGAGTTAGCAGCTATTATGCATGCATTGAATATTTGGAGGCATTATTTGTATGGTATGCCATGTGAGGTGTTCACGGATCATAAGAGCTTACGATATCAGTTCAAACAGAAGGAGTTGAACATGAGGAAGATGAGATGGTTAGAGTTGCTGAAGGATTATGATATTACCATTCTTTATCATACGGGGAAGGCCAATGTGGTGGCCGATGCTTTGAGCTGGAAGTCAGCCAGTATGGGTAGACTTGCCTATTTATCAGTCGGAGAGCGACCTCTTGCTTTGGATGTTCAGGCTTTAGCCAACCGATTTGTGAGATTGGAGGTTTCTAAGACTGCCAGTGTTTTGGCCCATACCGTGGCCCTTCTTCATTGTATGACCGTATTCGGGCCAGGCAGTATGATGATCGCCATTTATGTGTTCTTAGAGATAGAGTCACGCACGGAGATGCCAAGCAGGTTACGGTTGATGTTGAGGGAGTTCTGAGGATGCAGGGTCGGATTTGTGTACCTGATGTGGATGGTATTCGTGAGTTGATACTTCAAGAGGCCTATAGTTCCCGGTATTCTATTCATCCGGGCACCGCAAAGATGTACCAGGACTTGCGGCAGCACTATTGGTGGAAGAGGATGAAGAAGGATATTGTAGCTTATGTAGCTCCGTATTTGAACTGTCAGCAGGTTAAGTACGAGCACCAGAGACCTGGTTATTTGATGCAGCAGATTCAGCTTCCCGAGTGGAAGTGGGAGTGTACCACCGTGGAATTTGTAGTTGGACTCCCACGGACTCAGAGGATGTTTGATGCAGTATGGGTCGTTGTGGATAGGCTGACCAAGTCAGCACACTTCATTCCAGTATCAGTTTCGTATTCAGCAGAGAAGTTGACAAGGATCAATATGAGAGAGATTGTTAGACTGCATGGTGTGCCCATGTACATTATATCAGACTGAGGTACTCAGTTTACCTCCCATTTCTGGAGAGTATTTCAGCAAGAGTTAGGCACCATTATTGATTTGAGCACCGCATTTCATCCTCAGATGGACGGGCAGTCCGAGCGTACTATTCAGGTTTTGGAGGATACGTTGCGAGCTTATGTTATTGACTTTGTAGGTTCATGGGACCAGTTCTTGCCTTTAGCTGAGTTTGCCTACGACAAAGGCTATTAGTCANCTTATTTGCTATGTGTAATTCATGTTCAGTATATAGATGTTCAGTGTATAGGTGAGGTGACGGGTACCTATATGTTGTGGTCAAGCATGCCCGTAAGTCGATTTCTATGAGTTGTTTAATGTTCTTTGATATACCTTTGAGTGAGATTGGTTATACCTGAGTCCCTTGCCCGGACAGTAGAATTTTGTTGATTATTTCTGAACATTTGAAATGTCGTATTGTTAAACATTCATATCAATTGTTGATTTTACACTCATCATGCACAAGGGAACATTCTGTGCCTAGTGATTATTATTTATGCACGAGGGAACATTCCGTGTCGATGACTATTATTTATGCACGAAGGAACATTCCGTGCTGATTGATTATTATTTATGCGCGAGGGGACATTCCGTGCAGATCGATTATTACGCACGAGGGGACATTCTGTGCCGTGTTTATGATTACTATGCACGAGGGGACATTCTGTGTTGTGTTGATGACATATATATGCACGAGGGGATATTCCGTGCCGTGATTGTGATATTTTATGCACGAGAGGACATTCCGTGCCATGTTTATGTTGTTTATGCACGAGGGGACTCCGTGCCATATTTTATATTGTTATGCACGAGGGGCATGACGTGCCGTTTCTTTTCACGGTTTAATTCGTGTTGTCAATCCCCGTTATTATTTTTGGATATTTTAGACTGCTGTTTCATTTCCGTCATTTCAGTATTTGCTATCTCTTATCCCCAGCATGTTCTCCCCGTAGATGTATTCTTGTTTATTTGCTTCTACTATTGAACTGCACATGTACAATTTGTTGTCGTGTCCTAGCCTCGTCACTACTTCGTCGAGGTTAGGCTCAGCACTTACTCAGTACATGGGGTCGGTTCTACTGATGCTACACCTGTACTTCTTTATGTTGTGCAGATTACGCAGTCGGACCCAAACATCGCTAGTGGGAGTGTCCTTCAGTCCATCCCAGTCGACACCGAGGTAGTTCCGCATGGCGTTCATGGATCTCGGCAACCCTGTCTATCTTTCATTCTGTCATTTATGTGTTTTCCCGACAGATACATCACTTTATTTTTTGACTATTATTTTTAGTCAAATATTAGACTGGTTCGTGTGGTTGTGACTCTACTTCTAGGTTGTACTTAAAGGGATTTCTGCGTTATTAGCTATTGTTGTTTAGAATTATGTTGATGTTTCCGCACCTTATTTCAATTATCTAGTCAGTGTTTGTTATTTTTGCTTGTTAATAAATCAATTCAGTTAACACGTTGGCTTGCCTAGCGGGTGCAACGTTAGGCGCCATCACAGCATGAAGGTGGGATTTTGTGTCGTGACAGACCTGCGGCTATTTTATTGCACCTGCGGACCCGTACCTGCGGTCCTAGGTGTGCACATGCGCAAAATCACTTAAGGGTCCAAACTCGCACCTGCGGGCTCGCAGGTGCGACTCACCTTCCGCACCTGCGATGCAACCCCAGCCATCCAACCTCCGCACCTGCGATGACCAAAGTGCACCTGCGATGGACGCACCTGCGGCCACCCTTCCGCAGATGCGGAACACTAGAACAGCAACACACCAGCAGAATTTCCAACTTTCAAACTCTCCGACGGCCATCCGAAATCATCCCGAGCCCCTCGGGGCCCCAACCAAAATACAAATACCTTATATAACATCGCTCGAACTTAGTCGAACCCTTGGAACACTCAATATATCATCAAAACACCAATTTAATCCATGATTCAAGCCGAAGGATTCCTAAACTTCCGAAATTCACCAACGATTCCGAAACTACCCAAAACTCGTCCGAATGACCTGAAAATTTGCACACTCATCCAAAATGACGCCACGAACCTATTCAAACTTTTAGAATTCCATTCGGAGCCCGATATCTAAGTTTTCGATGCCGACCAAAAATTGTCAAAACTCAATTTCGCCAATTCAAGCCTAATTCTACTCCGGACCTCCAAATTCTGAACACACTTCTAAGTCCCAAATCACCTAACGAGGCTATCGAAGCCATAAAATCCTCATTCTGAGGTCGTGTACCTAATAGTCAACTTCCGATTGACCTTTCTAACTATAAAGCCAACTTAAGAGACTAAGTGCCTCATTTCTCACCACGGCCACTCCGAACCCGAACCAACTGACCCCACACATCATAAGTAGGCTAAGCAACACGTGACAAATCACAAATAGGGAAAATAGGGCTAATCTCATGGAACGACCGTGTGATGACCCAAAAGGTCATCTTGAGTTAATTTAGCAAAACCTGTGTTTTGAGGCCTCGAAAGCCTCCGTTAATCTCACCTCGATGTGTGTGCACAACCCGAGCGCATAGCCGGGATGACTATATGTGGAAATGTGTTGAACAGTTGAATTTATGATAATTAATAGAATAAAGTTAACATTGGTCAACGTTTTTGGTAAACGGGCCCGGACCCGTGATTTGACAGTCCCACAGGGTCCGTAAGAAAATATGGGACCTGGGCATATGCCCGGAATCGAATTCCGAGGTCCCAAGCCCAAGAAATGAATTTTTAAAGAAAATTATTTTCTGAAAATAAGAAAGACTTTTGAAAATTAACTTTGATGTGGAATTTGTGTTACCGAGTCCGTATATTATTTCCGGAGCACAAAACAGGTTCAATATGTGTTATGTGAGTTATCTGTAAAATTTGGAAAGAAACGGACTTGGTTTGACGTCTTTCGGATCAAAATTGGAGAATTTAGAAGTTTATGAAGTTTGAGAAAATTCTATGGATTTTTGAGTTTAATTCATTGTTTTTATGTTAATTTAGTGGTTTAATTACTCGAATAAGTTCGTAGGATGATTTTGAGGTCGTGTGTATATTTGGTTTTGAGCCCCGAGGGCTCGGGTGAGTTTCGGGTAGGTGTTGGGGTGCTAAACTTAGGAAAAATCTGGTGTATATGGGTTGTTGCTGGTGTCTTATGCTTTGTTCTATGCGATCGCGTAGGGTTAGCTGCGATCTCATAGCTTTAAGTGAGGGGAATTCAGTTTCCTTTATGCGATCGCATAGAGCTGTCCGCGATCGCATAGAGTATAGGAGAGCTGGGGAGGGGGCTGGATATTTTCCCTTCTGCGATCGCATCAATCAGTCCGCGATCGCGTGGGTTCACGTCCGGTTTCTCTGCGATCGCAGCCTTCAATTAGCGATCGCGTAAGTCCAAGACCAGTACCCTCCGCGATCGTAGGGCATATGTCGCGATCGCGGTAGCCAATTTCGGCGCAGTTATTTAAATGCTCAAAAACAGAATACCCATTACGGGATTTTTACATCTTTCACCATTTTCTTCTTCTCCACTATTCTTGGGCGATTCATGGGAGACATTTCCTCCATAACTTCATAGGTAAGTGTTCTTAACTCCGTCTTCTTTCATTTTCATCAACTATTATCAGATTCTAGGCCTAAAATCATGGGTTAAAAGGTAGAAATTGGGGGTTTTGGGTAGAGTTAGGGCTTTTGGAATTTTGGGGAGTTCAACCTCGTTTAGGGGTCGGATTTCAAAACAAATTGTATATTCGGGTTCGTGGGAGAATGGGTGATCGGGTTCTGGTCCGAACCTCGAGTTTGGACCAAGGGGGACCGAGGTAGAATTTTGGTATTTTTGGAAGAATGATGAAAATGCATATTTAGGCTTTGGGATTGGTTTATTGAGTCATTATTGATATTGTTGAGTCATGTCTAGATACTATCATTTCGGAGTTCGATTCGAGAGGGAAATCAGTGCTAGATGATTGATTTGGATTCTTGGAATCGAGGTAAGTGTTTGGCCTAACCCTAACTTGAGGGAATAGGTGTTGAGTCATATGTGCTACGTGTTATTATCATGTTCAATGTATAGGTGAGGTGACGAGTACCTATACCTTGTTGTGAAGCATGCCCGTTAGTCATATCTTATGGTATATGTGTTTTTCTTCAATATCCACTGTATTATGAAGTAGCTCCTATTTTGGAGATTATTCAATTGTTGGAAATACTGGGTTGTGAACACTGTTGATTAGTTGTTCGGTTGAGGATTATTTTTGTTATGTTGTACGTTCAGTGAGATTGGTTATAGCCGGGTCCCTTTCCGAGACGGTGATATTTCTGTTATTGTTCCCTTGCCGAGATGTTGTAAATTATGGTTTGTATTGTGGTTCTTCCTTGCCAAATTGTTGTCCTGATTATTGTTGGGTGAGGAAGAGTGTAAAGCACGAAGGGTGATGTTGTGCCATGATTTATATTTAAAAGCACGAAGGTTAATATCGTGCCGATATTGTTATCTTAAAAGCACGAAGGGTGATGCCGTGCGATGATATGAGAGATAATGCACGAAGGATAATGTCGTGCCATGATATTGTGAGGTAAAAGCACGAAGGGTGATGTCGTGCACTTGTTTTGGTGAGAATGAGAGTAAAACACGAAGGGTGATGCCGTGTATTTGTTTTGGCGAGAATGAGAGTAAAGCACGAAGGGTGATGCCGTGTACTTGTTTGTTCTCTGTTGTTATTCTGATACTAGACGTTTTCCATGTTCTGTTACTCAATAAGTGTTTTTCCTTTTGTACCCTGGCATGTTCTTCCCGTATTTGTACTTAACTGTTTACTTCCTGCCGTTATTTCTATTATATATTATTGAATTGCACAGGTGTTTATTATTTGTCGTGTCCTAGCCTCGTCACTACTTCGCCGAGGTTAGGCTCGACACTTACTCAGTACATGAGGTCGTATGTACTGATGCTACACCTGCACTTCTTTATATTGTGAAGATTACAGTACCGGACCCAATAGACAATGATCGAGGGAGTGTCCTTCAGTCCACAGGCGACACTGAGGTAGTCCTGGAGGCGTCCGCAGGCCTTGGCGTCACCTCCTCTCTCATTCCTTTTTATTTATGTCTTCTCTTGTACTTCCGAGACAGTTGTATTGTTTTGTTCAGACTTTATTTTTAGCAAAAATCTTACACTGTTCGTGAGTTTGTGACACCAGTCTTGGGGGTATGTTTAAGGAAATTTTTGTACGAATTATTATTTAAGATGTTGAATTTCTTACCTTCCGCTTTCTCATATCTATTGTTCTTATATGTCACTTTTAAAAATGCTAAACAACAAAGGAATAAATCGGAATAACTAGTAACGTTGTCTTGTCTAGCGAGTTCAATGTTAGACGCCATCACGGCATGAAGGTGGGATTTCGGGTCGTGACATACCGATCGGGTCGTTACAATAAAGATCCCAATATACTCCATAGTACTAAAACTACAAAAGCAAACTTATATAAAAAATAATAAAAATAAACCAATTACTAGAAATAAGATGATATTGGAAGAAACTTTTTTTGTTTCAAGTAAAGACATCTATTTATGCTAAACTAATTAGTAAAATAGTTGACGAATCTAAGAAAGAGACTTTTTTAGTAAAAAATAAAATAAAATATTTACGCTAAAGTAATTAGCTAAATAGTCCTATATTTTCTATAGTATTTAGTATGATTTACACTGNTGTCGTCACATATGAAATAACGGACGGTATAAATTTAGCAACCCTTTTTCCACCGGATCCATTGCAGGAAAGGGATAATGTGCAACTTCGAATTGTCAATTATATCCTTTATGGAAATGGCAAACCGATTCGAGGAATTTCTGACACAAGTATTCAATTAGTTCGGACTTGTTTAGTATTAAATTGGAACCAAGACAAAAAAAGTTCTTCTTGCGAAGAAGCCCGTGCTTCTTTTGTTGAAATAAGGACAAATGGTTTGATTCGACATTTCCTAAGAATCAACTTAGTGAAATCCCCTATTTCGTATATCGGAAAAAGGAATGATCCGTCGGGGTCAGGATTGCTCTCTGATAATGGATCAGATTGTACCAATATCAACCCATTAAAGAAGAAGACATTATAACAAATTCGCCATTGATAATTTAAATTTTCTGCAGTAAAATAAAGGGAAACTTACACAAATGTCCCAAATAAGTCTCAACTTACCAACCTCTAGCCATTAGTCATAGACTTATCAAAACTAACTAAGTACATATAAAAATTAAAAAACCAAATAAATAAGGTTCTTTCTCTCAAAGAATCACATGCAAAAATGTCCTTCCATATTTTTAAGCGTGATTAGCAATATTAGATGCAAGACCGAAAGAAAATTTTATGGATGAGGTAGCAAATAAGGTAATGAAATCCAAAAAAAATATACAATATTTCAAAAATCTAAGAAAAAAAGTAACTTTTTCAATGGGTATAATTGAATTTCATTGAAAGCATATAGATAAGTCAATGTACAAAATTTGAGGAAGATTGGAGGTGATTTGGACTTGTTTTGTATCAAAATTCATAATTAAATCGAGTTCAAAAAATTCTTCTGCGACACATGTATCAAACGTGTATCTCACACACAGGTATGCATGTGATACACAATTAATATAAATATGATACATATGTGATACACAAATGATACACACTGCGATACACATATCATTTTTTTTATATTCAGTTTGTTCTTCGAATATTCAATTCAAACCACCTCAAAACTTCACCAAATCATCCCAAAACTAAGATTCAAGCTCCTTAAGATGTACTCAATCTATTCTAATAATACTCACTCAAAAGAAAATAAAAAATTGACCTTTTTTGCTACAAATAGCTAATTGGCTAATATTAGTAATATTGTAAGAATTGGCAAATTTTTATAATGAGCTACTTATAAATGGACATAACTGGTAGTTTCTCTAAAATAAATTAGCAACCACATAATAAAATGAAGCGAAACAATTAGAGGAAAATAAAATGATCAAAATTATGCGTCCTAGGTTTTTAGTATTACCAACATTATTCCTTAACGGTAATTTCTATTTATTAACAAAAAAGTGGACACTTCGAGTATGCTTATCGTGAAAACCTCAATGGTTAGTGAATTTGGATTAGATTAGAAATTATTTTAAGTTTGCTCCACAAAGTAGAGTTAGAAACTGAAGTCATTGGAGTTAAGTGTAGCAAAGTAAAACAAGGGAGGTTAAAACGTACACTTCTTTTCCAATTAGGGTTTCCACCCAGTCGTCTCATATTCCTACTATTTAGAAGCGAGAATAAGGAGCTCTTCGTCGTCGTCATTTTAAGTGTAATTACATTTATGCCCTTAGGTTTTCTTATTACCCGCATTTACTTGGGGACATTTATGTAAATTTATTTTATTCTTGGGCGGTGGTTGATCAGCCCTCCTTGATCCTTTGCTCCCCCTCTCTGTTACAATTTGTTGCTGTGACGACGTCAACCATGGTGTAAGACATCAATGGAGATCATCATGCGTGGGCACGAGTATTAGCATGGTGTAACTTGGTTAGAGTTATGTGTCCGATGACTGGACGACCGTGGTTCTATTGAACTACTGTTGTCTATTTTGATGGTAATTTATCTTTTCATACCGAAATTATTTAGCTGTGAGCATCTTCTGGGGTTTCAAATGCCATATTTTTTCTCTCGTTTTGAATATATAAATTGGTGTAATTTCACAAAAAACTAAGGTAAATTGGTGTAATTTTACTTTTTATTTCTCTCTCTCTCTTGGTGATTTATAGTCTTTCAGATAGTTAGCATCTCTGCTTATGATGTGTCCTCATTAACCAACATGTAATTCTCCAAATTTCATGTAAAGACCTCTTACGGTTAAAAGAATGACAATTTCTTAAAGAGATTTGCAAATTTCTTCGGTTTCAATCATTATTCAAAAGTACTTGCAGTGGTGCCTATTGCATTTGCAATTGATTTGTTTCCATATGCTGATTGTGTTTTTCTTTTAGTGCCTGCTATGGGAGGTCGAGAGGTGCTTCATTGTTAAGATGGCCCATAAAGTAAACGATTTTTTCTTAATACATTACTGTTGTATTCATTCTCAAATACAGAACTTCCTTCTTATTAACACTTGGATAACTGGTAAGATATCTGTTGTTTACTCTTTATTATGTCATGTTGGGTAACACTTCATTTAAATTATTTAGACATAGCAGTGATACTAAGTGTTTTGGAGACTTCAACCAGTAGTAAGATTTTTGTTTATGCTCTCAAGTAACTGAGATAGGCCGTAACATCAATCAAATAGTAAGATTTCAAATTTATAGTAGTGGTAGTGAATATAGTAAGGAATATAGATATCAACAGAGTGTGAAGAAATTTCTTAGTGAGAGACATTTAAAAATAACAAGTTCTCATGTTTAAAAGTGGAGATGAATACCCAATCCTTATAAGAAGTGACACCATTTTTCTTGTGTTCTCCTTCATTTCTGTGGAAGGAGTTCAAAATATATTACTATATGCAAGTACTTGATCACTTCAAATAAAGACGCATAATCAATTCAAAGTATTGGGGTGGCTCTACTTTAGAATCCCACTTCTTCTTAACTTCCTTATCGTTATACATATCTCTGACAAGTATTTTTGTTTGGGATGTAATTTAGGTTATATTCAAGTAATTATCCTTCTAATTTGAATGAGTTTATTTGGTTTTACATAATGTACTATAACTTAAAAATGAATCAAAACTTTCTATAACAATATCCCTATATAACAACATTTCACTATAAAAGCCAAGCTTTTCCGGAATCAATTTTCATGTTATATTATACTTTATGTTCTCTATAACAACACTTTGCTATAACATCCAAAAATATTAGGAAAAAACGAGGTTGTTATTGAGAAGTTTGACTGTAGTTAATTTTTAGACAATCATTATTTTTGCTGTAACAGTTGATTAGTATAACTGATCATGTGATTGATGTGCCTCCAAAATAGAAGTACCGGGTACATTTTGTTTGTTTTTTCAAGTCTCGAAGAAGATATGGATTCAATTAGCTCACGAAAATGAAAATGAATAACATTCCTATTTCCTTGTTTAATGGCGGATCATATTGAAAACAGATAGTGATTTATGATTGAGCTTTGACTTAGAAAATTGGATTTCAAAATAACAGAAGATTAGTACTAAACTAAGCATCAAATGGCTAACAACCAAATGAATGCTTCACTGACTACTATGGTAACGCATTCATGGACACTGAGAAATAAGATATTTTATTGTAGAAGTGACTACTTCCTTCAAAATAAGTTTCATGAGGCAGTTATTCCAAAAAGATATGGGCAATTTGGAAGAAAGTGTGACTATTGTGGTGCTCAACCAGAAGAGAACTTCCCAGCTCTATGGGAATTGAATTCAGACCAGCACTATATTTTTGGGAGGTGGTCAAGTCTAGCTGCAAAATATTCTAGGTCTGCATGATCTTATACTAGTGCAACTCTATTGCCTCCCCTACATAGTTCTGTTTGTAGTAGAAAATTTCAATAATTTTTGTTATTGAAATGTTTATATTTATCGATTTCTTAGACAGATTGTTATGCTATGCTTTTTGAGGTGGACTGCACAAGTATAAAGATGAAAAGAAGAAGATGCAGACAAATATTATAAAATGGGAGAATGTAATAGAGTTGATGATGAGACCAACTTTTTGTTGGAGGTTTAAACGGATGACTAAATTCCATTTCATTTCGAAATGAACTACATCACTCTCCTAACTGCATCATTTTCTTTAGATAAATGATTATTAGCTTCTAGAGTGGATTTTTCCTCGGCTCTATTTATTGTCGTGATTGTTGTCTTAGTCAACAAGATGGGAAACTTTATGGAAAACAACTTACAAACTGGGAGGATGATCCTCCAAGTGAATTGACTGGATCCCCAATAGAGTATAGTAGGATGCTTGGGAAAATTACTTACGTACTGCGACTTGCAAACCTACAGCGTGCCTGGTGAGTCACCATTAATGATTGACTTAGAAAGGTCAACGCCTTGGCTAGAAAAGCGCAGTGAATAAATATTTGGTAAACGACATATTCTTTTTGAATGTAGAGGGGCTTGAACCCTACAATTTGGAAAGTCCTGATTTTAGTAACAACATGTGGTTGGCAAGCAAGTTGCAGGCTTCTTTACTTTTTTTTTTTTTGGTTTTCCACCCGGTATTCTTTACTTGTATTGGAGCCCGACTATATCCGGATTCGCACCGCTTAGGGCCCCATTCGGGAGGAAGCGTTCCCTACCAAAGAATTTTTCATACTCAGGGCTCGAACCCGAGATCTCTGGTTAAGGGAGGAACATTATCATCCACCGCACCACATCCTTTGGTGATGGCTTCTTTACCTAGCTGATTGTATTTGTAATAGTTTTTTCTGTATCCTTCCTAATAAATCCAATGTTCTCGAAGGGACGTGTTTGTAATAGTCTTGACTAAAATCGTAAATGCTTCGCTTGAATGTATTATTCATATTTGCATTATATGTTGCAAAGTTTATTGTGGTGTTTTTAAATTATTTTTATTTGTTGTGCATTTCGTGTGTTTGAATCAATCTGTTGACACTTCCTCAATGCTGTTTGATTGCTTTCTCTCTCAGCAAATGTTAATATTTTTACTATTTTTGCTGTCTCACTGACTTATTCTGAGCACTTCCTGCAAAAATCAAAATTGTTTTGAAAACTCTAAAAGTATATTTCTTCTTTTTCCAAATGGAGCACGCAAATTCTCGTCAGCCGTCAAAGAGAAGTACTGCATAAAGGGATTATTTAGAGATAATCTTGGTCTTAACAATGAGGAGGAGATATTTGAGCAAGAAGGTGGATATTTCCAGAGACCAACTGATGAAGTGACACAAGGGGCGGAATTGTTAAAGTTCATTGCCATCAAAAGACATCAACTACAACCACTCCTTCATCTCACCCTTCTTACTGGGATCCGCTCGATTCCACCTACTGATGCCATACCACTTTAAAAGCGCAGTAAAAAGACGTACAGGCCAAGTCTTACAACTTATTTTCTCAAGAAGCTGGTGTCCCCTTGCTGAAGTAAGAAAAATGAGAAAGAGATCCAATATTTTCTATTGTTGTTAGGTTCATCGCCGTTACACTGGAAGTTTTGATATTTTATGTTTTTTTTTTCTCTTAGTGGAATCAGCCACTAATGCTTCCCCTGACATTGCGTCAATGCAGGATGCTTCGTACACTAAGTTGTCTTTTGTCTGCTTTATGTTTTTGGGTCGTGCTGATTGAACTTTTTGGAGATTCCAAATCAAAATGGTACATGGATTGGTAGTATCTTTTCATAGATGCGCAACTTTGGAGAATAAGAATTTTCTTATGTGAGAGTTAGGTACATGTCACTTATTTAAACCTCACCATAGGCAAAAGCTTGGTATTAAAGTGTATAAGGGGGTGATACTCAGACATTATGCATATCTATGACAAGTATCTTCTAAATTGGAATGTAATTTTAGATTATATTCATTTGGTATTTCGTTTGCAATCATACATATTTTTTTCTTAGTGTTAGAGATTTTATCGACACGTAATTATACTCCAGTTAATTTGATTTTTTATATATGTTTACATGTACTACAATAATATTAACTTAGAAAATGATATTGTAATATTCTTAAGATGATCATTATTTTTGCTATAATATTTTATTAGTACAATTGAAAATGGATTGAAGTGCCTCCAAGAAAGTAGAAGTAAGATTTTTTTGGTTGGTTGTTTTAAGTCTAAAAAAGATATGGATCCGGTTAGATCATATAAATAAAAGGGAAAAAGAATCATATTCCTTGTTTAATGCTGGATCATATTGAAAATAGATATTGATTGGTGATTGAGCTCTTTGACGTACACAAATGGATATCAAAATAGAAGAAGATTAATACTATTGTGGTACTCGGTCAGGAGAGGATTTGTCAGCTCTATGGGAAATGAATTTAGACCAGCATCATACTTTTGGGAGGCATGAATCATGTCTCCGTAATGTTGAAATGACTTGTGTACAAAATTTGAGGTCAACTGGGTGTGATTTGATAGGTTTCAGCATCGGATGTAGAAGTTTGAAATTCTAAGTTCTTAAAGAATTGGATTTGGGTGCGATTCGTGATTTCGACATTTTTTGATGTGATTTGACGCAATTTTCCCATGATTTGATATTTTTAAGAATAAAAATAGTTGAATTCCATGTATAATGGACAACATAGAGGAGAAATTGCTTACCTTGGATGATAATGGCTCTGGACATACCCTGCTGCCTCCCTAACTGGCGTAAGACCCGGTGTGGGGCATATGGTTGAATGCTTCGCAGACCCATTAGTAGGAGGTAGCAAACTTCAGCCGACATTTCGAAGCATTGGTTATGGTTTCTTGGGTCGTATTTGCTACCCCGGACAAATATCATGTGATCCGGTACCAGCTCCGTACCACGATTTGATGGGGGTTTGGGTCGGGTAGATATAGATTGGGCTTAAGGGGTTTGGACTGGTATTATTAAGGGGTTTGGGTTGGTTTTAAAAGGATTTTGGGCTAATATTTGAGGGGTTAGGTATAGACATACCATTATACTATGTTTTTTGAGTTACTATTTTTATGAGTATAGAGATGAAAAGAAGATGCAAAATCTCTTTATAAAAAGGAGAACACAGTTATTGGTTTTTTGGTTATGTGGGTAGACCAGAGAAATAGATGTATAGATAAGTTTACAAGTTGCTTCAAATATTTTCTTGGTTTCTTCAACTAGTGTGCAAATTCTTGGAAGCCAACTCAAATTTTGGATGAGCAAAGATAGGAAGGTATAGATTCAACTTGGAACATCAAGTTCTCTGTCTTGTTCCTCTCTATTCCATATTATTTTAACTGTTTAAAGGTCAAAATTTTGTCGAACAAACATTTTAATATCGTAAAATTTATGCTAATCCGCAAGGATTTCGTTGTTTTTATGTTCATCTTTCACTGTAAGCCCGGCTTGTAACCATCTCAGTAAACGAAGGTCAAATACAATTATGATATATGTTCCCACTGCAAAATTTTGATTTTTTTTGGAAAATGTACTTCCTAGGGTCTTCACTGGTTTGATTGTTGGTGCCATGCTTCCCTATTTGTTCTCTGCCATGGCCATGAAAAGAATTCATTCTTTTGAAACGGATATTCTTGGTTCTTATAGATGAGTGGCCAAAGAGACTATTAATGATTCAATAGATCTTTCTATTGAAGTAGTTTAGATAGACGATGATGTATGTGTTTGTTGTTCTTGTGTAGGCTTTCAATTGTAATAAGTATTAAATATGAGTTTTTTCTAATTAATAAAACCATTTCTATCTTGCGCTTTGATAACACAGTTTGAACTTCTCACAAGATCTCTTCATTAAGCTAATAGTACAGTATGAAAAAAATCACTAAAAACTGCTAACTTAACAGGTTTGGGCCGGGGCTCAGCACGGGCTATTTCTCACTAGAATATATAGATAGCTCAGTAGCCTATTATTAGAGGGAAAATAAACGAGTCGGATGAAGGGGTGTTTAAGGGAGGTCGTGGAGTGGGTGGAATGGTAGGATATCATATTTATGTTAGAATCATAATAATTGAAATCTTGCCAATGTCATCCATTCCTATGGGTTCCAATAATTTCTCTCTCCTTTTTCTCAACTTGCCGAATCAGTTGCATATTGGGTTTCTTTTGTATGATTTCTTAGATCTTTATCTTGTTGAAATTCTGTTTACGTGCTTTTATGGATATGTTGATTTTTTATTATAGTCTTTTACGTCTCTATATTTTCGACTTAAATATATGTATTTAAACTTTGCAAGTATATTTGATAGTTAATTTAGGTCTCTGAATATTTGTTGAAAGGAGATGCTGATGTTGATGCTGTATGATTAGTTGAGATTTGAGTTGTAGATCTGGTTTTATTTGAGAACTTTGCACGACTGACAGAAAACTGTATGTTCATAATTTTTTTGAGAATAATATTAACTGTGATTACCAAAAGAGAAAGAAAGATTTGTGCATTAGTTAAGGGACTGAAACTTATATTATAAGCTCACGTCCTATTTTTCAAATAAATCCCTATAAAGCACGACGTACAACCAGTTTATGCAACAAAACTTTTATTTATGGTAGATATTTGAAGAAAATCAAATATTAAAGAGTAAAGAATCAATCGTTGTCCTTGAATTATTAGTTGGAATCAAATGGCATTAGTGTTGAGCTTCTAATGCTAAATTTATACCATTTTGCATAATTAAATTTGACCCTTGCGTAATGTTAAGTAAAGACATCTTTTATATTTAGATTACGATTAGAATAAGATTTGAACCAGAATTCAATTTTCTAAGGAATTCAAAGTAATAGATAAGAATACAAAAAAAGAAAAGAAAAAGAAGAACCATGTGCATACGTTACGAATTACAAAATAGTAACAGATAACTCACATTTAAAGATACATTATTTCCTCTGTTAGAGCTCTTCTCAACAAAGAAGTCATTAGTTTATCAAACATTCAAATGAAAAAAAAAGATAAGGATAAAAGGTCTATAAATAATTAATATTAACTACATTTGAAATGATTGCCAAACATTAAAAAAACGATCAAAAAGTGGCCAGTATGCGCCATTTTTATAATTTTTGGGTGTGTATTTTGTGGATTTAGCTTTGGACTGTTTTTCTTTCATTTCTTTGTGTTCTCCTCCCATTTAGTTCTTGTTTGACCTAAAAACGTGAACCTTTGGTTTAACTAATTAATTTAATATTTGAGAGGTTAAACCTAGTTAAATTAAATAATTTCAAATCTATAATCAATCTACGTGGATGATGTAGAACAGTGTCGGAACAGATTTAATTCAACGTGCATTTAATGTTTCAAGTTCAATAATGTGATGGAGATATCAAACATTAAATAACAATAAATGACACTAAATGTAAATAAAGAGAATGATTCACCCAATATTGAATAAGGCGGATGATCCTTCTTTCTGACAATGATGAATGACAAGTAACTATGAGAATATTGAAGGCTTTTTCGGATCTGATGGGAATGATATAGAATAATCCAAAAAGTTGAATCTCTTTAGAAAGGTGATCTTTGTATTTATCTCGAGAGTCTGCTTTTCAAGAGAAATCTTTTCAAAGAATCTCCGTCTTTTCACCTTATCTTTCTTTCTATTGATATGAGACATACCCCTAAACAACCCTAAAAGTACAAGTACAGATAATATTCAATAGAATATTCTCGCTAAAGATCCTATTACAAAGTTAGCCGTTATTGTTGCTCGTGACACTTGACCTCAGCTGTAATCGATCACTCGGCGGTAAGTTCCATTATCACTGGTCAACCTCAACCAAATTACCTCTGATAATACCTTTTCATGCTGAATTTCCTTAGTCATATTTTGACCCATACAGTTAGTCCCTCCACTTATCGAGGTCGTCTCTCGGACGGCCTCGGTGGGTGGACTTCAACAACAACAACTTCGCTAGTGGCAATTGAGAAATTTAGGTGGGCAGGTCGAGTAGTAACAACCACGGCCGAGGGGATAACATTGCACTTTGTGAGCCATAACTTATCGTCATGTTGGTTCAGAATGACGTCATGACATCATGCGTCATTACATCGCTTCCTGCGCCTCTGCCATTTCGATATTTGTGCATCGACAATTGTTTTTTCGATTAGGGTGCTTGAGTTTTTTTATAAATAGGGATTGTAGACCCTTTATTTGATCATTTGTGTTTTCAGGCATTCGAACCTCTATATCTTTATTTCTTTTTCTTCCTGTGTTCTTGCTTCCGTTGTTTCCACCTTTACATCCCTGTTTTCTCTGGTTTTAGCGATTTCTGGTACTCTTACCTCCTCTGCGTTTGTACTTTTTACGGTTATAAACAACCAAATCGTTAATGCATCTTCCAGTTCTGGAGGGACCTCTGACCCGATTCCATTAGTAGTGAGAATGCCCCCTTATGACGATGGGGCTGCCATTGTTGCAGAAGATAAAAGCTTCCCCATTGTAGATTATATAATTCCTCGTAGTGACAAATCTAGGTCGGACTTCTCAAATCGGCCCACGAACGATCCTGAGCCTGTAGAATCTGAAATGGATGTGGTTTCCCTTGCTTACTTTAGGGCCAAGTTCGAAATCTCGACCCACATTAACCTGGTCCCGGCCAGCCGCGACGTGGTACAGATTCACCACCCTGTATACTACGTATTCTATGCGTATCCTTTCTACATGGGCTATTATTTTCCCCTTCTCCCATTGGCGGAGGAATTATGTCTCTATTACGGCGTCTACCCAGCCTAGCTCTCCCCTTACATCTACAAGTTCATCCTTATGTTGACGAAGGACGTAGAACTGGCCAGCCGTGGAATTTCTATTCTCCATCTAATGCACTTCTTCGCGCCAAGTTTACATAGGGGGACGATGCTACACCTTCCTCACCATGGAAGGGAGGGTTTGGCAGTGAAGATGGACGATAAGGCCAATCTTCGGTTCTGGTTCAAATTTTTCTACGTCAAGATCGAGGACATAGTGACATATCTTAATGGATTTCCTGAAGCATGGAACTATGCCCATAAGTACCTCCGTTGTTTATTTCGTTTATTTCAGTAGTAGCTTAATCGTTCCATTTTTTCCTTGTTCAGCTGAGAAAGAACCTCCTCTGATGCTGCGGATGCCGTGCCGAGAAATGACCCGTCATCCTCAGGATAGGTTGGCATTTCTTTATCAGTCGAGGAGAGAGGGAAGGACATTACTAAGGATGGCTATGAAATTGGTTCTGACATCAAACCCGAAGAGGTGCGGATGTTGAGTGAGGGATTCACTCCGGTGGAGGTGAAGTTAGAGGGATCCACTCGTACCATCGTCGTCCCCCTAGATCATGACTTTCTAGTAAACACGGAGGACATGGTCCCCTCCTTTGTCCCTCTTTGTTCTAATGCGGAGGGTAGGACCTTAGAGACATTCAACGATGACGCCATGTTGTCGGGCATAACCGGTCTCGCCCTGAGGGTAAGTCTCTGATCTTCCTAATTACTATACCTTGCATTTTTCCTTCTTTATTTTTAGTTTTAGACTGAATTTCTTCCTCTTCTGCTTTCTCTTTTTCCTTTAGACCATTATTTTTCAGATCGAGAGTGGCCGCCGAGAGGAGAGGCGGAAAGCAATTTTCAAGAAAATGGAAAGGAAATACCGCGAGTACTGTGTCAAGTACCACGAGATCTGCAGGCGGTTCGGTATGAGTGGTAACATCCAAGCTAGTAGAGAAGAGCTTAAGCAGAAAGACGATGAGCTTATGAGAGTCATCGGTAAATGAAGCGAGCTATAGGGGGCGCTAAGAGATAAAGAGGAAGAGCTCGAAGTGAGCAAGGAAGTTGTGGCTGAGTGGGGAGACCTTCAGACCCACATGGCATCTCAGCGGGCCGAGTTTGAGCAGTGTTCGACCAGGGCTGATGCTTTGAGTGATAAAGTCATCGAGAAGACGGCAATATTGGAGAAGTATGAGGTGGCTTGGGTAGCAGGTTTGGAAAAGGTGGAGGTGTTGGAGGATGTAACGCGCGTCCTCCAGTCTGAGCGGGTGAATGATATGGGATGACCATGCTCAGGGAAGCCGACTTGATGAGTGAATTAGGGGGCTGGAGAAAGAGGTCTTAAACCTTGGTGATCAAATCGCCCTCTCGAGGCCGAGAAAGCATAGTTGTTGGCTCAGCCGTCCTCCTCTCACACTTCTTCTTATCCCGATTTTCCACAGGATTTATATGAGAAGTGGATCCACGCTGATGCCTAAGTAGACATATTCAGGGATTTGATGACGGCGGGGAGAGATCCTGAGGCTGAGTTTGAGGATGCTCATGCTAAGGCGCACGCAACTTGGGTTGCCTGTGGTTATGACCCTGCTACACCGGGGACTGGTGATGGCGAAGAGGACTTGGACAGGATTGAATAGGGTGCCTAGTACGAGGATGCATACTGTGATCGCGAGGGCGATGGTGGATACGGTGATGCTGAATAGTTATGCCCTTGTAATTTTTGTGTTCACTTTTGCATGCATCTGTTCAGCCCTTGTAAAAAATATACTTATGAATGCGGATTGCTATTTTTGTTGTTTGTTTCTGAATCTTCTTTATTTGGTCCTGTGTTTTTATCGTTTGGTTGCCTTGACTACAAGAACTTTGGATTTAGTTGTTGCCAGGTTGGTAGACGTTATCTGAAATAGGGTCGAGTGTGACTTAATTCGAGCGAGGTCGAATGTGACTTTAATTAATTCGAACGAGGTCGAATGTCACTTTAATTAATTCGAACGAGGTCGAATGTGAGTTATTTGAGCAAGGTCGAATGTGGATTTAATTAAGTCGAACGAGGTCAAATGTCACTTTAATTTATTCGAACGAGGTCGAATATGAGTTAATTCGAGCGAGGTCAAATGTTACTCTTACTTAGTTCGAACGAGGTCAAATGTCACTTTAATTGATTCGAACGAGGTCGAATGTGAGTTAATTCTAGCGACTTCGAATGTTACTCTTATTTAGTTCGAACGAGGTCGAATGTCACTTTAATTGATTCGAACGAGGTTGAATGTGAGTTTTACTTACTTGATGCAGTGCTATTTTGGCAAAAACATGGGTGAACTTCGTAAACTTGTGTGCTATTGGAGGAATTTACCCGTTTTCCGGGATGGTAATCCAGTCCCAGTCGATTAGTCTATCTAGTCCCAACGTTGGTCGACCTAGAGAAGTATTGAGAGGTCGGGAAATGAGCTGATCGACTTATGTCCTCACATGTTCGTACTTTAGCTTGAATGTCCTCCTTGTCGCCTCATTAAAAACCTTCGCAAGAAAATCCAATCGGGACAAAACTCAGGTGGGGCAAAAAGAGTACGTCTCGGAGAACATTTTTCCGTAGAAGTTAAATTAGACCATAACAAACCCTTCAGAATGGGTGGTATCCCCAGAATTTGATCAAATCGGGAGTTATACGTTTCTTCCTTATTGTCATTTTCTTATATCTTTTTCTCCCCCGGTTCAATTCGTCTCTTGAGCTCCTCCCGTATTTTCATAATAGTGGGGTCAGTCCCCGACTCATTCACGTTTGACCTCTCCGGTACTGGTTCGATCCTATGAACAACTTCTAATGAGGGCTTGGGTTCGGCCCTGCTTGGTGTGTGGTTCTAATTTTGGAGTTGAGCTATGGAAGCTTGTTGAGCCTGCAACATTTCAAATATTAATCGAAGGCTGACTCCGCCATCTTCGCCGCCCTGTGCATTCTGACCGGCTTATCGAGCATCTCTGCAGACGCTATTTTGGGGATCGATGCTAGATTTGTATTCAGAGAAACATGGGAACTGACATCGATGGGGTCTGCAGTCGGTACTCCCTCGAGGTCAGCTTGAGGTACTTCGATTCCTGGAGCTGCTATGTTATCATTTTCCACATGAAAACCAAGGCCATTGTCCGCGTGTGTGAGTACTGTTTGAGAGTCGACATGCTGATCCCGAAATCAAAAATACTTACAAGAACAAGCGTAAACCAGTGTATGTTCCGAGAATTAATACCAAGCAATCACTATTATCCTTAGCTCCAAGGTGGGCGCCAAACTGTTTACCCTTAAAATCAGATAACAATTAAATTTATAAGTGGTTTTAAGGATATGTGATTTCACCTAGCACAAATTGATGAATACGATAATTAATGTTAATAATTGACTAAAAAATAAAGCAAACCAATATAAAAATGTGATTTGTCCCTCGAGCTAGATCGCCCTCGAACCGGCTAAGAATATATTTAAGAATATGAGCTGAACTAAAGAGCAAGAGATTTTAAGAGAGAAAAGAGTATAGTATTTCTTTGTTATGCTAGAATTAGATGATTACAAATGATTAGAACCCCCCTTATATAGTAGATGAATTCTACTTATGATACAATTCTAAATACGGAAGGAAATCTCATGATTGGCTGAATAACCGTTCTTGATTTGATTCGTGCCGAGATTTTCGCCACGGTCCTCGCCTGTTCGCGGATATCTCAGCTTTCCGTTAGCAAGCTATCTTCGGTCTTGCTCGATGTCTATCCAGTTTTGTCTCGATCCTTACTGATCTCGATCTCGATCGGTGCTTTGAATCCCGAGCTTGGTACCGCACATTCATATCTCGGTCTAATATAACACAGGGCCGATCCTCGGCCCACCATCCTTGTCTCGGTTAATGTCACGACCCAAATTTCCCACCGTCGGGACCGTGATGGCGCCTAACATTGATCCCTCTAAGCAAGCCAACATTACTGATTAATTACCTTATTCCTTCACCTCTAAAAGTTTACCAGACTTTTTAATAAAATTACGGAATTTAAAATATACGTCAATAAAACGATTCATCAGTTTGATGTAATACTAATACGAAATCCAGAACCAAAAAACTCCTAGAATAGGTGTCATAATCTCGACTGTCTATGAATACTACAAATAGAAGTCAGAACAAAATACAAATACACATCTGTCTCAGAAGTAAGCAAGAACAGAATAGAAATGAAATAGGAGGAGACGCCAAGTCCTGCGGACGTCTGTAGAACTACCTCGGAATCTCCGTTGGACTGAAGGCAGCAACCATGATCTAAGGTCCGAAGAGTCCAGTACCGATATCTACACAAAAGTGCAGAGTGTAGCATCAGTACAACTGACCCCATGTACTGAGTAAGTGTCGAGCCTAACCTCGGCGAAGTAATGACGAGGCTAGGACACAACAACCAAAATCAACTTGTGCAGTTTAATAGTATACAGAGAAAATAATACAACAAGGAATAAACAACTAAGCATAAAGGAAAGGGGAACATGCTGAGGGGAGGAAATATCAAATAATGGAAATAACGAGATAAGGCACAAATTAGATATCTATTTAAGCAACAGAAATAGTAATACAAAACAAGTGCACGACATCACCCTTCGTGCTTTTACTCTCGTCCTCACCATCATAATCAATATATTCAGCACGACATCACCCTTCGTGCTTTTACCTCACATAATCATGGCACCACATTATCCTTCATGCATTATCACTCATATCATGGCACGACATCACCCTTCGTGCTTTTATAATCACAATATCGGCACGGCATCACACTTCGTGCATTAACATTCACTCACAATCTCACGCACGACATCACCCTTCGTGCTTTCTTACTCTTCCTTACCCAAACACATCAAATGACAGCAAACCAACAAGGAAATTAACATAGAAAACAAAATTAAAACAATAATGTCCCGGCTAGGGAGCCAACAGTGGAATCAATACCATCCCGGCAAGGGAAAAACAACTATAACCAATCTCACTTAGTGCATAACTTCACATAAACATCTTCAACTGAAACCAATACTCAACACAGTTCAAAATCAAGGAATTTCCACCAACATGGATAGCTATAAAGTGAAACTCAAGTATTACTTAACAAAAAACCACATAAATCACAATATTCGACTCACAGGCATACTTGACACCACCGTATAGGTACTCGTCACCTCACATATACGTTGAACATGATACTTACACATAGCAAATAGGACACTACACCTATTCCCTCAAGGTAAGATTAAGCCAAACACTTACCTCGCATTCCACGAGTAACTCAAGCCTCAATTATGCTTTACCCTTAGAATTCGCCTCCAATTCAATTGTATCTAGACATAATTAGCTTAATAATATCAATAAATGCTATATAATTCAACCCCAACGCTTAATTATGAATTTTCTATCATTCTTCCTAAAAAGTCAAAAATCGACCCGGGGCTGCTTGGTCAAAACTCGAGGTTCGGACCAAAACCCGATCACCCATTCACTCACGAGCCCGAATATGTAATTAGTTTCGAAATTCGACCTCAAAACGAGGTCTAAATTCCGATTATTCAAAAAGCCCTAACTCTATCCAAATCCCCAATTTTCTACCTTAAAACCCTAGGATTCTTGATGATAATTGATGAAAACATTAGGATGTTGAAGGACATTAGTTAGTGGACACCTACCTACGATTTGGGATGAAAAACTCTTGAGAAAATCGCCTTTGGTCTTCTATTTTTGTGAAGAAGTGAAAATGAAATCGGATGAAGCTCTAACTTAAACACACTGCCCGACCCCCGCACCTGTGGTGCTTGGGTCGCACCTGCGCTTACGCAGGTGTGGAAAAATGGTCACACCTGCGGAAATGGGCAAGGCCACTGAGGGCTGCACCTGTGGAGGTGTATCCGCTTCTGCGGAATTTTTGTCGCACCTGCGGAAAGGGGGCTGGCTGGGCTGGACTGCACCTACGGCTAAAGGTTCGCACCTACGGTCTCACACCTGCGGCCCTAGGCTCGCAGGTGCGGGCATACGAGAACTGGTGCACCAACAGTGATTTTCCAATTCTAAACAGCCTGGAACCTACCCGAAACTCACCCGAGCCCTTGGCGCTCAAAACCAAACATGTACACCACCTTAAAAACATCCTATGGACTTACTCGTGCGATCAAATTGCCAAAATAACAACTTAAACAACGAACTTAGCATATATATCAAAGAAAAATCTCAAAACTTTCAAAGTTTCAAATTTCACAACTACTGGTCCGAATCACGTCAAATGACCTCCGTTTCTTACCAAATTTTACAGGCACCACTCAAATACTATATTAAACCTGTACCGGGCTCCGAGACCAAAATACGGGCCCGATACCATTAATTTCAAACATGATCAAATTTCCAAAGACTTATAATTTCAGTAAAACAATTTCTTTCAAAAACTCATTTCTCGAGCTTGGGACCTCGGAATTCAATTCCGGGCACATGCCCAAGCCCATATTTTCCTACGGACCCTCTGGGACCATCGAATCACTTGTCCGGATCCGTTTACCCAAAATGTTGACCGAAGTCAACTTAAATTTAATATTAAAGGCAAAATTAGCATTTTTCTCAGTTTTTCACATAAAAGCTTCCCGGATATATGCCCGGGCTACGCACGCAAAATGAGGTGAGATAAAAGGAGGTTTTCAAGGCCTCGGAACACAATTTTTACTTAAAAAGTGAGAGATGATTTTTGGGTCATCACATTCTCCACCTCTAAAACAATCGTTCGTCCTCGAACGGACATAGAAAAACACCTGAATCGGGGGAAAGACGGGGATATCGGCTCCGCATATCGGACTCGGACTCCCAAGTAGCTGCCTCGGCAGGCTGACCTCTCCACTGAACATGAATCGAATGATAACTCTTCGATCTCAATTTACGAACCTGCCGGTCTAATATGGCTACCGAATCCTCCTCACAGGTCAAATCCTTGTCCAACTGGACACTGCTGAAGTCTAACACATGGGCTGGATCGCCGTGATTGTTGAAGCATAGACACATGAAACACTAGATGCACAGCTGATAAATTCGGTGGCAACGCAAGTCTGTAAGACACCTCTCCCACTCTATCAAGAATCCCAAACGGACCAATGAACCTAGGTCTTAGCTTGCCCTTGTTCCCAAACCTCATCACTCCCTTCATGGGCGACACCCGAAGCAACACCCGCTCTCCTACCATGAATGCTACATCACAAACTCGGCGATCGGCATAAATCTTCTGCCTGGACTGAGCTGTACGAAGTCTATCCTGTATGATCTTAACCTTATCCAAGGCATCCTGCACTAAGTCTGTACCCAACAACCGAGCCTTTCCCGGATCAAACCACCCAACCGGCGACCGACACCACCTACCATATAATGCCTCATGAGGAGCCATCTGAATGTTCGACTGATACCTGTTGTTGTAGGCAAACTCAGCTAATGGCAAGAACTGATCCCAAGAACCTCCAAAGTCAATGACACAGGCTCGTAACATATCCTCTAAAATCTGAATAGTACGCTCGGATTGTCCGTCCATTTGAGGATGAAACGCTGTGCTCAACTCAACTCTCGTGCCCAACTCACGCTAACTGCCCTCCAGAAATGCGAGGTAAACTACGTACCTCGGTCAGAAATGATACACACATGCACACCATGAAGACGAACAATCTCCCTAATGTAGATCTCTGCCAATCTCTCTGAAGAATATGAAATTGCCATAGGAATGAAGTGCACTGACTTGGTCAGTCTGTCCACAATAACTCATACTGCATTGAACTTCTTCTGAGTTTGTGGGAGTCCGACAATGAAATCCATGGTGATACGCTCCCACTTCGGCTCAGGAATCTCAATCTGCTAAAGCAGTCCACCAGATCTCTGATGCTCGTACTTAACCTGCTGACAATTCAAACATCGAGCTACATATGCCACAATAACCTTCTTGATCCTCCTCCGCCAATACCGCTGCCGCAAATCCTAATACATCTTTGCGGTGCCCGGATGAGTGGAGTACCGAGAACTATGGGCCTCCTCTAAAATCAACTCACAAAGTCCATCCACATTAGGCAACAAATACTACCCTGCATCCGTAAAACTCCATCATCACCAATAGTAACCTGCTTGGAACCACTGTGCCGCACCGTGTCCCTAAGGACACACAATTGAGGATCATCATACTGCCGATATCGAATACGGTCAAATAATTAAGAACGAGCAATTGTATAAGCTAGGTCTCAGAAACATCCAATCTCATGAACCGATTGGCTAAAGCCTGAACATCCAAAGCAAGCGGTCTCTCCCCGATCGTAATATATGCAAGAGTACCCATACTGGCTGACTTCCTACTCAAAGCAGCGACTACCACATTGGCCTTCCCCAGATGATACAAGATGGTGATGTCATAGTCTTTCAACAGCTCCAACCATCTCCTCTGCCTAAAATTTAGCTCCTTCTGCTTGAATAAATATTGCAAGCTCTTGTGATCCGTGAACACCTCACATGACACGCCATATAGATAATGCCTCCAAATTTTCAGCGCGTGAACAATGGTTGCTAGCTCCAAATCATGAACTGGATAATTCTTCTCGTGGATCTTCAACTAACGCGAAGAATATGCAATACCCTTGCCTTCCTGCATCAACACTGCAGCAAGTCCAAGCCGAGATGCATCACAATACATAGTATATGGCCCTGAACCTATGGGCAAAACCAACACCAGTGCCGTAGTCAAAGCTATCTTGAGCTTCTGGAAACTTGCCTCACACTCCTCTGACCACCTGAACTGGGCACCCTTCTGAGTCAACCTTGTCATCGGCGCTGCAATGGATGAAAATCCCTCCACAAACCGACGGTAATAGCCCGCCAAACCTAAGTAACTCCGGATCTCTGTGGCTGAAGTTGGTCTAGGCCAATCCTTGACCGCTGAAATCTTCTTAGGATCCACCTGAATACCCTCTGCTGATATAACCTGACCTAGAAATGCAACTGAACTCAACCAAAACTTACATTTAAAAAAATTAGCATATAACTGACTGTCCTTCAGAGTCTAGAGAACGACTCGAAGGTGCTGCTCATGCTCCTCCCGGATACGGGAATAAATCAGAATATCATCAATGAAGACAATCACGAAGGAATCCAAATAAGGCCTGAACCCTCGGTTCATCAAGTCCATAAAAGCAACCGGGGCATTTGTCAACCCGAATGACATCACTAAGAACTCATAATTCCCGTACTGAGTGCGAAAAGCTATCTTAGGGACATCAGATGCCCTAATCCTCAACTGGTGGTAGCCATATCTCAAATAAATCTTCGAAAATACCTTGGCACCCTGAAGCTGATCAAATAAATCATCAATTCGCGGCAATGGATACTTGTTCTTGATGGTAACCATGTTCAATTGCCGATAATCTATACACATTCTCATCGACCCATCCTTCTTCTTAACAAAAAACACCGGCGCACCCCAAGGCAAGACACTAGGCTTAATGAAGCCTTTATCAATCAAATCCTACAACTGTTCTTTCAACTCCTTCCACTCTGGCGGCGCCATTCGATATGGCGGGATAGAAATGGGTTGAGTGCCCGGAGCCAACTCAATGCAAAAGTCAATATCCCTGTCAGGTGGCATACCTGGCAGGTCTGCAGGAAACACCTTTGTAAACTCACGGACAATGGGCATAGACTTCATGGAAGGAACCTCGGCAAATAGGCCAAACACCCCTTCTCGACCATACGCCGAGCATTCATATATGAGATAACCCTGCTGGAAGAATGACCTGGAGTCCCTCTCCACTCCAATCGAGGCAACCACGACAATGCTAAGGTCACAACCTTGGAATGACAGTCCAGTATGGCATGATAGGGCGACAACAAATCCATCCCCAAAATAACATCAAAATCTACCATATCAAAAAGTAGAAGATGTACACTAGTCTCAAGACCACAAATAACCACTACACATGAACGGTAGACACGATCTACCACAATAGAGTCACCCACCGGTGTAGAGACATATACAGGAGTATTCAGATAATCACGAGGAAAAACCAAATAAGGAGAAAAGTAAGATGACACATAGGAACATATGGACCCCGGATCAAATAAAACCGAAGCATCCCTGCTGCAAACTGAAACCATATATGTATTAACTGCATCAGAGGCCTCAGCCTCAGGTCTGGCTGGAATAGCATAACATCGGGGCTGGGGCCCACCCATCTAAACTACGTCCCTGGGACAGCCTCCTGCTGGCTGACCTCTACCCCTAGTAGCCTGGCCTCTACCTCTAACTGCCTGACCTCCACCTCTAACACCTCGACCCCCCACCTCTGGCTGGCTGAACGGGTGGTGGAGCACCTGGTGCGGGAACCATAGCACGAGAACCCTGGTGCTGATAACTGCTCGAGGCTCGAGGGCAAAATCTAGCAATGTGCCTCTGATCTCCACAAGTATAACAAGCCCTCGGTTGCTGAGGCTGATGACCCTGAAACTGAACTTGATGACCTAAGTAACCACCCTGAAAACTCTGAAGCGGTGGTCAACTGATAGTAGTTGATGGTGCACTGTAGGGCAACTGATGAGAATACTGCATATGGGAACCATGGCCACCTGGAGCACTGCGGGAAACTTGAAGTGCCAAATGAAACGGCCTAGGAGGATGGGACCTACCAAAAGAATCCCTGCCTCCAGATGAGGCGCCACTGAACCTGCCAAAATGACGGGGTCTCTTGTCAGACCCATGACCACCCCCCTGCAACAGAACCATCTCAACTTGCTTTGCCACATTGGCTACATCTTGGAAAGAAATCTCACTCCCTGTCTCCTTTGTCCATTGATCACACTCAACTATGTCTTATAAAAAGACTAAACGGGCGCTGCAAATATAATNAAGACTTTTGAATATCAATTTGTGTTGTTTAACTAATTCTACTAACAAAATAATAAACTAGTAATTGACTAACAATTTAATGTAAACAATGATAATAAAGGTCTAAGGTTATGGTTTCCCCCGTTGGTGAATTCTTTCTCGGATACTTCTTATAGCTTGATTAATCGTCTCTATCAATCATGAACTCTCTATCTACCATAAATCTCTCTCAAGTAATTATGATAATTTACTAGACGCACTCTCTCAAGTTACGCTAGCTAGATCGCAATACAGTTCACTTTAGATTGCACCCGAGGTATCGTTATCTCTAATCCAACCTCTAAACCCTCGGTTATGACTTTCGTCTATACTCTGGGAGTGGTGTTGTTCAAACAATTACCTAAATATGCACTCTCTCTCAAGTAGATACATACTAAATAGGCACAGCTAATTGATGGCCATTCAATTAACTACAATAAGAACGTAGTTGAACAAATAGAGAATAATCAATCAAAATATATTAATATCACAAGAAATTCATCCCCAACGGGTTCTACCAAAACCCTAGATTAAAAACTTAGCTACTCATGTCTAGAAGAAACAAAACTACAAGAAATTGCATAATTGAAATATAAAGTAAGAAATACTAGATGTAGAAATCGATGTTCTTGCACTTCAATGGAATTTTCTTCTTATCTACTTTGATCCACGAAAATCCCCTTCTAATTGTGTTTTAGGAGTCTATTTATAGGTTTTGGGTGAACCCTAACCGTGTAGGAGACTTCT
>ML377737.1:0-59462 GCA_005239525.1 Nicotiana knightiana | reverse complement strand
GAACAACATCACTCCCGGAGTATAGACGAAAGTCATAACCGAGGGTTTAGAGGTTGAATTAGAAATAACGATACTTCAGGTGCAATCTAAAGTGAGCTGTAATGCAATCTAGCTAGCGTAACTTGAGAGTGTGCGTCTAGTAAATTATCATAATTACTTGAGAGAGATTTATTGTAGCTAGAGCGTTCATGATTGATAGAGACAACTAATCAAACTATAGGAAGTATCCAAGAAAGAAGTTCACCGACGAGGGAAACCATAACATTAGACCTTTATTATAATTGTTTACACTGCATTGTTAGTTAATCTTTAGTTTATTATGCTTAGTAGTACTAGTAAAACATTACCAAGTGATATTCATAATTCTTGAGAAATTTTATTTAGTGAAAGTTTAGTATTCTGACGGCTTGATTAATACGTTAATTCCCTGTGGGAACGACTCTGGGCGTAATACCCTGGATTATATTTGCAACGCCCGTTTAGTCTTTTTATTAGACATAGTTGAGCGTGGTCAAATTTTGGCGCCGTTGCCGGGGACTTAATGGTGTTATCAATTAGAGTTGGAAGAAATACAAAATTCTTAAGTATAGTCAATTTTCTTCAATTTTCATCTATACATTGAATTTTTAACGTTTGCTAACTTTGTTGTACAAGCGCATTCCTAGAAACTCATCGAGAACTGGTGAAGTATTTGAAGCCTTAACAGACCCCGAGAAAGTTTTCAAGGCCCTAAACCGGGCCAACCGGAAAAGTAAACAACAACCATCAATTGAACAATTTGAACCCGACATGGAAGATCCAAACAACAGGAAAAACAATGGGGATGATGTGGTAGACCCAGTTGTTCAAATAGAGGCAGAGGCTCCTTTATATGACTGGGCACAACCCACGGTAGATAATTTGGCCACTGCGATACTAGTCCCTCAAATACAGGCTGAGTCCTTCCAGATTACAAATAATATGTTGCACTTGTTGCAGAACAAGGGACTATTCTCAGGGTCATACATCGAAGACCCCCAACAACATTTGAATAATTTCCTGTCGATTTGCAAAACACATAAGCAGCCAAACGTTACTCAGGAAGCAATAAAACTTATGTTGTTTCCATTCTCAATGACTGGAGCAGCCCAGACTTGGCTGAACTCACTCCCCATCAATTCCATTACCACATGGTAGGAGTTAGTTAAGCCGTTCATGAACAAATTTCATCCACCCAACAAGACAGCTCAACAAATTGATGAAATCTTGAGCTTCAGGAAGAAACCAGTTGAAACATTGCAGGAGACATGGGAACGATTTAAGGGAATGTTGGTTATCTGTCCACACCATGGTATTCCTAAGCAGATGTTGGGGTAACGCTTTTATATGGGTCTGGCTGATACTGTAAAAGCAAATGTTGATGCTTCAGCTGGTGGAGCATTCTTGAGCAAAACATGGAGAGAAAGTCAGATCTTGCTTGATAAAATGACGCAGAATTCAGGATGGACAACCAGGAATGCACCCATTACTCCTGTAGTTCACTCAATGCCATTCGATCCATCCAATACTATTGCAGAGAACATGGCCACCTTGATAACTCAGATGAGCATACTAACTAAGAAGGTGGAGGAATCAGGGCAAAAACAACAGGTACATATCGTGGATACAACCAATGGAGGCTTATGCACATCTTGCATTAGTCAACCATTTGGTAATCAGTGGAATGCAGAATGTGATCACCCTCCTTATCCAGAAAACATGAATTATGTGTCAAATTATGGAAGCCAGAGACGAGGGGAGTAGAACTGGGGTCAGCAAGTTCAACCGTATAGACCACCTCACCAACAGTAGAACAATGGGAACATGGGTACCATGAGACCTCATGGTAATGTGGCACCTTACCAAAGGCCACAAGGGTATAACAATCAGAATCAGCAACAGGCATACCACCCTCATCAGCAACAACATGGGGAGAGGCAGGAAATGGGTTTTCCAGGCTCGAAGCAATGATGCAACATGTGATTGGGACAACTGCTAAAATCAATGAGAGAGTAGATGTACATGATGCAGCTATTAAAAATATTGAAGTACAATTCCTTGTATCATTGGCAACTTAGTTTTCGCCAAAGCTCTATGTGATTTGGGGGCCAGTATTAATCTCATGCCCCTAGCCATTTACAAGAGACTGGGGCTTGGTAGAGCCAGACCAACTTCAGTGTTATTGCAGTTAGCTGACAAGACGGTAAAGAGACCTTCAGGCATTCTGGATGATGTATTGGCGCAAGTGGGGAAGTTCGTGTTCCCTGCTGATTTTGTGATACTAGATTGTAAAGTGGATGAGGAAATTCCCATAATCTTGGGAAGGCCATTCTTGGCCACATGCAGAGCCCTCATCGATTGTGAGACTGGTGAACTTAATATGAGGCTCAATGATGAAGAAATCACATTCAACGTGCAGAAGTCTATGAGGCGACCAAGTGAGTTCACCAACTGCTCTCTTATTGATGCTGTGAACGTGATCTCGGAAGAAGATGATGCGTCCCTGACTGTTAGGGACCCGTTGACTGCATGTTTGATGAATCTAGATGATATGAACGGTGAAGAACTGGCAGACTGGGTGTTAGAACTTGAAGGAAAAGGGGTCTGGCCGAGGGCTCTCGAGTTTGAGTCATTACACTTAGAGAAAAGAGAGAGCCTGCCGGCCAGTCCATCTGTTGAAGAACCACCCAGGTTGGAACTGAAACCACTGCCACCTTATCTAGTTAATAGGAACAAAGAACCCATGGATGATGACGTACATGAGGTGATAGTGGAGAAGGCCAGAGTAGAACACCAACAATCAATCATACTGGATTTTGAGGATGTCAATGTGGTAGAAAAGATACTAGAGTTAACCAAGGACATTGATGATACGTATTTTGTTGAATCTAGTGTCATTAGTGTTGAAGATGTTGATTGCATTGGTACATACTCCAACCATTTTTTCACATTGTGTTTGGATGATGATATGAAAATAGAGTCATCCGAACCACTTGAGGAGCCAAGGAATAAGGAACAAAATGCCTACACTCTGGAATTGTTCTTGCTAGAAAGTCGGGAATACACATCTCATAGAAAGGCCAAGAAGTGCAAATTACTACATTGTTTTATTGGGCCAGTCAGATTCATTCCACCACCCCAGGAGCATGATCATAGAGTAGAATCAAAACTTGGGGTCCAATTCATAAGTTCAAAGTGGAGGCATATAGTGACTCAAGCGTTTGTTCGAAGGAGCATGGAAAGTAAAACTAATGGAGAGGATGTCGACGCTACTTGATTAGGAAGTTTCTTACACCTTATTTTTACTTCTTGTTTTGTCTATATGTGATGCACTGAGGACATTGCATGATTTAAGTGTGGGGTGTTGTAAATATTTGTTGTGTTTAGTGTGCTTTCTTGTTAGTAGTTTTAGCTTTTCATGTTAGTAAGTGTTTCTTTTTTGTAAGTTTTGTAGCTTTTTCTGTTAGTCTTTTTATTTTAGGTAGAACAAGAAAAAAAAAAGAAAAATTAGAAATATGTGGACTTTTTCCGACGATGGATCTATTAGACAATTTTCTTGAGGGAAGTAAATCTAAAGAAAATACCAAAAAGATTTTTGTTTTAGGTAGTGTAGTAATTTCCCCTTGGTTTTTCTTTAGACCGCGGTTCTTTTCCAAGGTTTTTTAATTGAATGGGGTGTAGGTAGTTTTTAATTTTTAGGAGTAGGAACCACATGGTCGAGAAATTAATCGCAGCAATATCTCGGAACTTTGTGATACCTTGAGAATAGTCAGTACTTTGGTTGTGACACTTAGGCTCAATTTTTGACTCTAGGATAAATACCTTAAATCGTGGATTCTTAAATTTGCTCAACTGCTTTGACTGGAGTATCGTGATAGAACCAATCCTGAATGAGTTATGTGCCATGTCTGTGTGAGATTTTGTATGTTATTCTGTGCATTGCATTTGATGTCTAGAACTTGCCCCGTGTGTGTGCAAAGCGAAATAGTAGTTTTGTTCAGTCTTGGAAGTGATATAGGCGTTTCTTTGTTGAGCCAACTATGTATATTTTACCCGCCTAATTGTTATGTATCGTAGTTAACCCCGTTGAGCCTATAATCCTGTTTCTTTGGCAACAACATTACAAGCCATACACCTTTGTTTGAATCGATCATATATTTGAACCTTGTCACCTCTCGTAAGGACTGGAAATGTGATGAAGTATGGAAAATTTAAAGTGTGGGGTGGTAGGTTGGTTTTTGAGGGAAACAATTGAAATAAGGAGAAAGGTGCACTGTTTTTAAAAAGTAAGAGTCACTTGAAAAAAAAAGAAAAGGAAATAATAGTTGTATTGTTGTGAAAAAAAAAATATATATTCCTTGACAAGTGGTGACTCTTGATGTAATAGTGATTAAATAAGTATGGGGTAATAATATTGATGTGAAGGAGGAGTTTGGTTTGACATAAGTATGGGGTTTGAATATTAAAGTATATGTATTAAAGTGCTTAGGGAGATGTAGTCACTCTTATATCTAAATGTATCCTACCCATCCCGCAGCCGACATTACAACCAAATAAAGTCATACTTGATCCTATATTGAATGAGCTCGATTAGTAGAGTAGTACACTACGGGCAAGCCTATGGTGCATCTTTTGTGGCATATGAATATTATTTCTGAGAGTGAGTGAATTCTTTCTATCTTGAGTTCCTAAGTGTTCTTAAATTTCATTGTGTGTGAAACTAGTTATTTGATTTGGTGAGGGCACATGATTCATGAAGAAAAGGTAATGCTGTTGACCTCTATGTTAGAGTAGTTAGTGAATTGTGGATAAAGCATGGTATGTGTGAGTCGATTATTGAGGCGAGGATGTCACACCTTTGTGCTTAAACTATTTTGAAAATTCTTGGTATAACGCGTTAAGGGATTTGCTTAAATAAGTTGTGTTCATGGGTGTAGTTTAATTGCTCGTGGACGAGCAAATGTTTAAGTGTGGGTGTTGATGTGTGGTTAGAATTCATGGTTTAACGCAGTATGTGACTTACATTTTATGTGAGTGAATGGTAAAAATACACCTCGTTTGAGCATAATGGAGTCTATTTCATGTGTAGATGAATTGGAGATGGAAGCCAAGCTAAATGGATGCATAAACGTCAAAAATACACTCTCGAGTCAAAAAGGAGTGAACCTGGCTATAGCCAGGCGTTTGGGCTGTAAAGCCTAGTCATGCCAGGCGTTAGCCAGGCGTTTGGGCTGTAACGCCTGGTATGGCCAGGCGTTTGGGCTGTAACGCCAGGTATGGCCAGGCGTTTGGCCTGTAACGCCTGGTCCTCAATCTGGCCCAGTCCGAGTTTTAAAGGCTTTAAGTGTTTCCCGATTTAACTAGAAGTATCCTACACGTTTAGGGTTCGTCCCAAAATATATAAATAGACCCAAACACACAACTTTGGGGGACTTTTGCCATTAGAGGCAAGAGGAGATTGTGGAACACTACTCAGAAGATCAAAACAATGATTTTTACATCCTTTATTCCTTACTTTGTAATTTAATTATGCAAGTTATTTTGGTTTTGATTACTATGAGCATGCGTAGCTGATTTATTTAATCTAGGTTTTTGGTGGAACCTATTGGGGGATGAACTTATTGTGATATTAATATAGTTTTGGTTGGTTGTTAATCTCTATTTGTTCAACTACGTTCTTGTTGTAGTTAATTGAAAGGATCCTCAATTAGCTGTTCCTATTTATTATGTATCTACTTGAGAGAGAGTGTATATTTAGGTAGTTTTTTGAACAACATCATTCCCGGAGTATAGACGAAAGTCATAACCGTGGGTTTAGAGGTTGGATTAGAAATGACGATACTTCGGGTGCAATCTAAAGTGAGCTGTAATGCAATCTAGCTAGCGTAACTTGAGAGAGTGCGTCTAGTAAATTATCATAATTACTTGAGAGAGATTTATGGTAGCTAGAGTGTTCCTGATTGATAGAGACAACTAATCAAACTATAGGAAGTATCCAAGAAAGAAGTTCATCGACAGGGGGAAACCATAACCTTAGACCTTTATTATAATTGCTTACACCGCATTGTTAGTTAATCTTTAGTTTATTAATTTTGCTCAGTAGTAGTAGTAAAACATTACCAAGGGTATTCATAATTCTTGAGAAAGTTGATTTACTGAAAGTTTAGTATTCTAACGGCTTGATTGATACGTTAATTCCCCGTGGGATCGACTCTGGGTGTAATACCCTGGATTATATTTGCAACACCCGTTTAGTCTTTTTATTAGACATAGTTGAGCGTGATCAGGCCCTGACTTGACCTCGTCACTACTCGACCAAGGTTAGGCTTGGCAGTTACTAGGTACCATTGTGGTGCACTCACGTCCATTCCTACACATGTTTTTCGTGTGCAGATCCAGGTTCTTCTTATCAGCCTCGCTCGTAGTTGCAGTCGCTGCTGCCGGAGACTTCAAGGTACATCTACCCGCACCCGCAGATCTTCATAGTCCCCCTCTATCCCCTTATGTTCCTTTCCCCCTCTTTCTATAGAAAATGATGTATAGAACTGTTAAGACTTCTTACTAGCTGGTGATTTACGGTGTTCTAGATCTTGGGAGTGTTCTTGTGTACATTTCAGAAGTTGATAGTTGTATATGCCGAGTGGCATTCAATTGCTTATTTATATTATTATTACTATTAATTATTAGTGTTCATGATTTCATTTCATTCCCGCTAAGTGTTAGGCTTACCTTGTCATAGAGACTAGATGTCGTCACGACAATTCACGGAGGGAGAATTTGGGTCGTGACAAGTTAGTATCAGAGCTCTAGGTTAATAGCTATCGTGAGTCACAAGCCGGTTTATCAGAGTCTCGTGTATCGGTACAGAGACATCTGTACTTATCTTTGGGAGGCTATGAAACTAACTGTTAGGAACAATCATACTTCTTTGGTTTCCTTTGTGGTGCGAGTTATTGACATTAGAATTTTAAAAATTCTCTATTATATTCTTTCTCACAAATGGCGAGGACCTGTATCGGGAGATCTGACGACCAGGCACTCGAGCCCCCTACTAGAGCCACCAGAGGCCGGGACAGGAGTAGTGGATGACCACGCGGCCCAGCAACTCTAGCTGGAGGGCAGGCACCGAAGGTTCCTATTGCTTCACCAGCCCTCCAGGAGACTCTAGCCCAGTTCATGAGTATGTTCAGCACCTTAGCTCAGGCTGGATTGATACCATTAGCTCCCTCCACATCTCAGGCCGGGGGAGGGGTACAGATTCTCGAAACCCGTACTCCTGAGCAGATGGTCTAGGTTGATCAGGACCTAGAGTTTATTCCTATGCCGCCGGTAGCTCCGGTTCATCATGAGACCAGGATAACTACTTCTGAGGCAGAGCAACTTAGACTTGAGAGGTACAAGAATTACCACCCACCTACCTTCAACGGATTAGCTTCAGAGAATGCTCAGGGTTTTCTAGAGGAGTGTCATCATATTCTCCGCACTATGGGCGTACAGAGACGAGTGAGGTTTCTTTTACTTCTTTTCAGCTTAGAGGAGCAGCCTATCAGTGGTGGCATGCTTATGAGCTTAGTAGTCCAGACGAGGCAGCCTCACTTACATGGACTCAGTTCTCAGATATATTTTTGCGAGAGCATGTCCCTCAGAGCCTTAAGGAAGCTTGGCGCGTGGAGTTTGAGCAGTTGCGCTAGGGTTCTATGACTGTGTCAAAGTATGTAGTCCCTTTTAGTGAGTTGGCCCAACATGCACCGGCCTTGGTTTCCACAATTCGGGAGAGGGTCCACCGCTTTATTAAGAGACTCCACCCCAATATCAGATTCAGTATGTCCAGGGACTTGGAGATGGACATCTCTTTTCAGGAGGTTGTGAGTATTTCCAGGAGATTGGAGGGAATGCTGGCCCGGGACAGAGAGGAGAGAGAGGACAAGAAGTCTTGAGAGACTGGTTATTATTCTAGAGCTCGTTACCCAGCAGTTCGCCATGGTAGGGGTTATGTGAGTCGCCCCGTTCGTTCAGATCTTCCAGCAGCCAGCGGTGTTCTAACCTTTTTTAAGCCTCAAGAGCCTTATTATGCACCACCCGTATCTAGTGTGCCTCCTACTCGGGGTGCTATCAGTGGCCAGTCCACTAGATCTGGCCCGAGCCAATCACAATAGCTGCGTCCTCCGAGGGGTTGTTTTGAGGGTGGTGATACTCGCCATATGGTGAGGGATTGCCCCATACTTAGGAGGGGTGCACCTCCACAGACTTCTCAGCCACCACGTGCTCCATCGGGTCCCCAGCCATGGTTCCAGCACTAGCTACTGCCCCACCTGCTTAGCCAGCTCGAGGTGGAGGTCGAGGTCGCCCTAGAAGGGGAGGTCAGGCTAGGTATTATGCTCTTTCGGCTGGTTCAGAGGTAATTGCCTCCAACTCTATCATCACAGGTATTGTTCCAGTCTGTCATTGAGACGCGTCAGTATTATTTGACACATGCTCTACGTATTCATATGTGTCCTCTTATTTTGCTCTATATTTGGGTGTATCTCGGGATTCTTTGTGTTCCCCTATTTATGTATCTACTCATGTGAGAGATTCTCTTATTGTGGATTGCGTATACTGGTCGTGTTTGATTTCTCTTAGTGGTTTTGAGATCAGAGCCGATTTATTATTGCTCAGCATGGTAGATTTTGATGTTATCTTGGGCATGGACTGGTTGTCGCCCCATTATGTTATTCTTGATTTCCACGGTAAGACCGGACGCTGGCTATGCCATGCTTACTGCGATTAAAATGGAGGGGTACCTTAGAGTATACACCCCATAGAGTTATTTCATTTCTTAAGGCTTAACGAATGGTTGAGAAGGGGTGTGACACGTATCTAGATTATGTGAGAGATGTCAATATTGATACCCCTACAATTGAGTCAGTTCCAGTAGTGAGGGACTTCTCAGATGTGTTTTCAACTGATCTTCCGGGCATGCCGCCCGATAGAGATATTGATTTTGGCATTGATTTGTTGCCAGGAACTCAGCCCATCTCTATTCCTCCTTACCATATGGCTCCTCCTGAGTTGAAGGAGTTGAAGAAGAAGTTGCAGGAGTTGCTTGATAAGGGATTCATTCGGCCCAGTGTGTCACCTTGGGGGTACTTTGGTCTTATTTGTGAAGAAAAATGATGGTTCTATGCGTATGTGTATTGATTATCGCCAGCTGAACAAAGTTACAGTGAAGAAAAACTATCCATTTCCTCATACTGATGAATTATTTGATCAGTTACAGGGTGCCTAGTTGTTTTCCAAGATTAACTTACGTTTAGGCTATCATCAGTTGAAGATTCGGGAACTGGATATACCGAAGACTTCTTTCAAGACTAGATATGTTCACTATGAGTTTCTTGTCATGTCTTTTGGGCTGATAAATGCCCCAGCAAAATTTATGCATTTGATGCACAGAGTGTTCCGACCTTATCTTTACCCCTTCATCATTGTATTCATTGATGACATTCTGGTGTACTCCCAGACTTAGGAGGATCATGAGAAGCACTTGATGACTGTGCTTCAGACTTTGAAGTAAAAGAAGTTGAATGCAAAATTTTCTAAGTCAGAGTTTTGGCTAGACTCAGTGGCATTTTTGGGTTATGTGGTATTGAGTGATGATATCAAGGTAGATCTGAAGAAGGTGGAAGCAGTGCAGAGTTGGCCTAGATCTTCATCATCCACGGAGATACGCAGTTTTCTTGGTTTGGCAGGGTATTACCATCGCTTTGTAGAGGGATCCTAATCTATTGTAGCACTTATGACCAGGCTAACCCAGAAGGGTGCTCCATTCAGGTGGACAGAGGAGTGTGACTACAACCTTAGTATTGGTATTTCCTAAAGGTTCGGAGTCTTACACCGTATATTGTGATGCGTCACAGATTGGTCTTGGCGTTGTGTTGATGCAGGATGGTAGGGTGATGGCCTATGCGTCCAGACAACTGAAGGTGCATGAGAAGAACTATCATGTCCACGACCTTGAGTTAGCAGCTATTGTTCACGCCCTAAAGATTTGGCGGCACTATTTGTACGGAGTGACTTGTGATATTTACACCGATCATCGGAGTTTGCAGCATTTGTTCAAGCAAAAGGATCTTAATTTGCGTCAGCGGAGGTGGTTGGATCTACTTAAGGATTATGATATCACTATTTTTGTACCACCCGGGAGGCCAATGTGGTAGCCGATACTTTGAGTCGTCGGGCGGAGAGTTTGGGGAGTTTAGCCTATCTTTCAGCAGCAGAGAGTCCCTTAGCATTGGATGTTCAGGCCTTAGCCAGGAAATTTGTGAGATTGGATATTTCTGACGAGTTGAGTGTTGGCTTTTGTGATCTCGCGGTCCTCTCTTTATGATCGTATCAGGGAGCATCAGTATGACGACCCCCATCTGCTCGTCCTTCAGTACAGGGTCCGACGAGGTGATGCTAGATATGTGACTATTGGTGATGATGGCGTGTTGAGGATGCAGGGCCGAATATGTGTGCTCGATGTGGATGGGCTTCGGGAGTTGATTCTTGAGGAGGCCCACAGCTCGCGGTACTCCATCCATTCGGGTACCGCGAAGATGTACCAGGATTTGAGACATCACTATTAGTGGAGGAGGATGAAGAAGGAATTTGTGGCTCGGTGTCTCAATTGTAAGCAGGTTAAGTATGAGCATCAGAGACTGGGTGGCTTGCTTCAGAGGTTAGAGATCCCAGAGTGGAAGTGGGAGCGAACCACCATGGATTTCATAGTTGGGCTCCCACGAACTTCGAGGAAGTTCGATGCTATTTGGGTGATTGTGGATCGGCTCACCAAGCCCGCACACTTCATTCTAGTTGGTACTACTTACTCTCAGAGCGATTGGCTGAGATTTACATCCGAGAGATTATCCGCCTTCATGGTGTCCTAGTTTCCATCATTTCAGATAGAGGCACACGGTTCACATCGTAGTTCTGGAGGGGCGTGCAGCGAGATTTGGGTACTCAGATTGAGTTGAGCACAATCTTTAACCCTCAAACGGACGGACAGTCTGAGCGCACTATCCAGATATTGGAAGACATGCTACGTGCTTGTGTCATTGATTTTAGGGGTTCATGGGGCCAGTTTCTTCCACTCGCAGAGTTTTCTTATAACAACAGTTATCAGTCGAGCATTCAGATGGCTCTGTACGAGTCTTTATATGGGAGGCGATGTAGATCTCCGGTGGAATGGTTTGAGCGGGATGAGGCTAGGCTCTTGGGTACAGACTTGTTCCAGGATGCATTAGACAAGGTGAAACTGATTCAAGAGCGGCTTCGCATGGCACAGTCTAGGAAGAAGAGCTATGCGCAGAGGAAGGTCCGTGATGTATCTTTCATAGTTGGGGAGAAGGTTCTGCTGAAGGTATCACCCATGAAAGGTGTTATGAGGTTTGGAAAGAGGGGCAAGTTGATCCCCCAGTTCATTGGGCCTTTTGAGGTACTTCAGAGGATAGGGGAGGTGGCTTACAAGCTTGCCTTGCCACCTACCTTGTCGAGTGTGCATCCAGTATTTCATGTTTCTATGCTCCAGAAGTATATCAACAATCTATCCCATGTTTTGGATTTCAGCACGGTTTAGTTGGATGGTGATATGACTTATGATGTGGAGCCGGTGGCCATTTTGGAGCGGCAGGTTCGGAGGTTGAGGTCAAAGGATATAGATTCAATGAAGTGCAGTGGAGAGGTCAGCCTTTGGAGGAGGCCACTTGGGAGACCGAGCGGGATATGCGCAGCCGTTATCCTCAAATTTTCACAGCTTCAGGTATGTCTCTATACTCGTTCGAGGATGAACGATTGTTTTAAGAGGGAGAGGATGTGATGACCCGGTCAGTCGTCTTGAGAGTGATAGCCCTGATCCCCTATTAACTGCTTTCCCCGTATCTATTTTCTGCTATTGTGATTTTCTGGGAGGTTTCGTTTTGGTTTTTGGAGTGTTTTAAGACACTTAGTCCCTAAACGGGAGCTTAAGCCTTAGGATTTGGACCGTAGTCTGAACTGTGTGAAGACGACTCCGGATTGTGTCCTACGTTAGGTGATTTTGGACTTAGGTACGTGTCCAGATTGTGTTTTGGAGGTCTGTAGTTCATTTAGGTTTGAAATGGCGAAAGTCGGAGTTTTGGAGATTTTGGTTGGTAGTGGAATTTTTTATATCGGGATCGAATTCCGATTACGGAAGTTGGAGTAGGTCCATAGGGTTGAATATGACTTGTGTGCAAAATTTGGGGTCAATCGTACATGGTTTGATAGGTTTCGGTATCGGTTGTCGAATTTGGAATATTTTACATTCTTTAAGTTTGAATCAGAGGATGATTCATGATTTTAGCGTTGTTTGATGTGGTTCGAAGGCTTGACTAAGTTCATATGGTGTTTTAGGATTGGTTGGTATGGTTGGTTGAGGTCCCAGGAGCCTCGGGTGAGTTTCGGATGCTTAATGGATGGAAAATTAGACTTGTGCATATTCTGAAGTTTGCTGGTTCTGGTGTTTTTTCACCTGCGGTGGGAAGTCCGCATGTGAGGTCCCGCATAAGTGAGAAGGAGGTCGCAGGTTCATTTTAGTCATGAGGGCTAGTGGTCGCAGATGCAACGACAAAGCGGCAGAAGCGGAGCCGCATCTGCGGAAGGGTGACCGCAGAAGCTGATTTGGGGAGGGAGCCAAGTTCCGCATAAGCGAACGATTGAGCACAGAAGCGCGTCCACAGATGCAGATATATGTGCGTAGGTGTGGACCTTGGGGATTAATGAAATCCCACAGGTGCGGAGCTTTAGCCGCAGAAGCGGTTAATGGACCCAGGTGCGGTTTAACTGGCAGAAAAGGGGCCAAATCGAGGGTTTGATTCATTTCTTCGTTTTTGGATTTGGGAGCTCGGAAATTGGCTATTCTTCGAGGGATTTTCAGAGAGAGCTTTGGGGTAACGATTCCTAACTCATTTTTGGTTGTATTTCCGTAATCTAAAGTTGTTTTCTCCATTTAGTTTCGGATATAGATTGAAAAGTTGGGAAAATGGGGAAAAAGTTCCCCAACCGAATTTCTGAGTTTTGAATGGGATTTACACATAGGATTTGGATAATTTTGGTACGAGTGAACTCGTGAGTGAATGGGTGGTCATGTTTGGTAAATTTTACTCGATTCCGAGACGTGGGCCTGGGGAAGCTTTTTGGGGAGAATTTCTAATTTCTTGTTTTATCTTTGATTTCAGTTGCTAGATTAGTTCCTTGTAGTTGTATTTACGATATGTAATTGATTTTGGCTAGATTTGGGCCATTCGGAGTCGGATTTTCGTGGAAAGAGTGTTGTTTCAATTGATTTGAGCTTGGTTCAAGGTAAATGGCTTGCCTAGCCTTGTGTGGGGAAACTCCCTGTAGGATTTGTACTATTTTTGATATATGAGCACCGTGTATGTGAGGTGACGAGTACGTACACTGGCTAATTGTGGTAAAAACCTGATTTCTACAAAGTAATAACCTGTTTTTTCCTTCTTATTTGAATCTTATCAGCATGTGTAGTATCTTGCTAGACTAGAATACATGCCTACTTGCCTTAATTGTTTATCTGGACTACGTGCAACATGTTTAGTGAATTTACTTGTTTTACCTTAACTTGTACTTAAGCTGAATTGTAGGATTCCGCGTTGTAATTATTGAATTCTATTGTTTGGGCTGCATATTTACTTTGGGACTACGAAACGGTATTTCGGAAGATCCCTCCTTATTATGCATATCTACTTTAGGATTATGGAACGGTATTCCGGATGATCCCTTCCCCCCTTCCCCCCTTCCCCCCTTCCCTCCGTCTTGCATATTTAATTTGGGACTACGAAACGATATTCTAGGAGATCCCCCTGCACATTTATGTTTGGGACTACGAGACAGTATCTCGGGAGATCCCCTATTGCATTATATGTACTGAGTTGTTACCTTTCTATGATTTCTTCCTTGTTTAATTTTATTCTTTATTTTACTGTGTTATTTCATTCTGACTTGCCTTATTATACTTATATATAGCAGTAGGGACCTGACCTGACCTCGTCACTACTCGACTGAGGTTAGGCTTGGCACTTACTGGGTACCATTGTGGTATACTTACGCCCTTTCCTGCACATATTTTTCGTATGCAGATCCAGGTTCTTCTTATCAGCCTTGCTCGTAGTTGCAGTCGCTGTTGCCGGAGACTTCAAGGTACATTTGCCTGTGCCCGCAGATGCTCGGAGTCCCCCTCTATCCCCTTATGTTAATTTTTCCCTCTTTCGATAGAAAATGAGGTACAGAACAGTTAAGACTTCTTAGTAGTTTGTGACTTATGGTGTTCCGGATCTTGGGAGTGTTCTTGTGTACATTTCGGAAGTTGATAGTTGTATATGCCGAGTGACATTCAATTGCTTATTTAGATTATTATTACTGTTAATTATTAGTGCTCATGCTTTTATTTTATTTCCGTAAAATGTTAGGCTTACCTAGGCATATAGACTAGGTGCGGTCACAACAATTAATGGAGGGAGAATTTGGGTCGTGACAGACATTCTTGGTAATGATGAGATATTCAAGATTATTCTCATCTATTGTCTCAATATGATATCTATTTCTTCGGATAGCTTTAAAACTCATCAAGTTCCTCCTGGACTTGGAGGAGAATATTGCATTATCTATAATAAGTATTGTTCCCTTAGGTAGAGTTATAGTAGCTCTTACAGAGCCTTCAATTAAATTACTATTACCAGAAATTATAGTAACATTTGCGTTACACATATTTAAATGAGAGAAATATTTCTTTTCTTTGAATATTGTATGTGTCTTACATGAATCAATTAAATAACTATTAAAATAATTGAACTTTAATTCATGTTTGCTTTGAGAGATATCCATATTTACTTCCCATGGTTTGACATACAAAAAGAAATATACGAGTAGTATTTCAGAGAAAAAGGAAAAGATAGTTAAATCAATGATTCAATAATGACATTTTAATACAATTTTACACAAACTCTGATTATGATACAAATAATTACGTAGCTAAAAATAATGCAATTATAAGTACACTACACATATGACTAATAAAACTACAACACTACATGTATAAGTTATTTACTTTTTTATTTGCCACAAATTGTATTGAATAATCACTTATAAAAATCATTATAATGACTACAAATACCATGTCAAACCCTGTAAGAAGTATTTATACTCAAATGTATGCGTACATCTTCTTTAATAAACAAATATACATTTAAATGGATAAGTAAATCTGCACGGAGTATATACTTTTTTTTGTGTGTGTATTATATATTACATATATTTTTCACAAAAATTAAACACATAATTGGATCTGTTACTAAATTAAAATTAGTAAAATGTACTTACGGTCCAAGGAAGTTTCACGGAAGGTGAAGCATTTTTCATATTTCGCGGAATAAAAAAAGTAAATCTTAAAAAAAATCGAACAAACAAAGAGAAAACATATCTTGGAATAAGGCGTCTTTTCCTGAATTTTTTTTGGAGTTTTTCTGTTTGTCCAAGCAAGAACTAATGATACTCTTTTTAATACTAAATTACTTTAGAAATTTTGTGGTTGTATGGGGTAAAATAGGTTAGTGATAGTTGGACGATGACGAGATGACACGTAGAACCGAACACATGTAGAATATGAGTCAGTAAATTATTAGCACCAGATACAAGTATACCGGTGGTGAGTGAGTTCTGAAGGCATTGAAACTGAGGACAAAGATTTGAAGGTAAGACATCAGTTGGAAAAGGCAACATTCAATGAGCAGTCATTACACGAAATCCCTGTATTAATGACTAATCATTCATAAGAGTTTTATTCTCCTTCCAAAAGAGCTTGATTTGAAAATCTTGTCTTCCTAGATAGAGCTATAAAAGAAAACTTTGTATTCATTGTTGGACATGAAACATTCTGTAAACAAAAGTTACAATTTAGCTCTTATTCTACCAAATTGCTCTTTTTACTTTATTCTTAATATTATTCTTGTTACTGCTATCGGAGAAGCTAAACTCATAGCCAAACTCATATTTCCTTTAAGTTATTTTATAATATTATCTCTATTCTTATTTATTTCATATTTGTGGATCGAATTAATTTATGTTCTTATTAATCACGTTACAAATTCAATTGTAAAGTTTTACGGGTATGATATGAGTTAGTAAATTATTGGCACCGTATACAAGTATGTGACTGGTGATGAGTGAGTTCCGAAGGCATTAAAACCGAGGACGAAGATTTGGAAGGTAAGATATCGGTTGGAAAAGACAGCATTCAATGAGCAGCCGTTACAAGGAACTCTATATTAATGACCAACCGTTATACATCCATCAATAGGGTTTTATTCTCATTCAAGAAGATCATGGTTTGGGGATCGTGTCTCACTGAATAGAGCTATAGAAAATTTTGTATTCATTGTTGGACATAAAACATTATGTACATAAAAGCTACAATTTAGCTCTTATTCTACAAATTTGCTCTTTTAACTTTATTCTTAATATTGTTCTTATTACTGCTATTGAAGAAGCTAAACTCATATCCAGAAACGTATTTCCTTTAAGTTATTTTTTTAATCCTATCTCCGTTCTTATTTATTTCATAATTTTGGATCAAATTAATTTATGTGTCTATAAACCACGTTATAAATTCAATTGTACCGTTTTATGGGTAAACATCGATAATATTCTAGTACACTAATATGACCGATTTAAAGACATGCATTCGTACCCTTTATATCCAAAATCAGTAACTAAATTATCTTTTCACATCACAACATTACTTTAGTAAAGAATATATAATCCTTGAAAACTAAGCAAACTGAAACATTGTTTAAAATGAATACTAGAACTATATTTAATCAAAACGAACTAACACTACATCATAAAAAATTTAATACTAATTGATACTAATGACTACTATCCATATAAAGAACTATGATTACATATATTTATTCACTAGCTAGTATGAATAGGCAAAAATAAAAATCAAATTACTCAATCATCTTTAACCATGGATTCATCACATATCAAGTGATCTATTTTTCTATAAAGGTGGTCAAAGAAGTCTGTCATATCCAATTTGGTTGTCAAATTCATAGTCTTCTTTCTAGCCTAATTGGTAGCAGTCCTTTTTTAGTACCACCTTTCCTTTTCTTCTCTTTCAGCAGCCTCGTAGGCCAGCTGAAGACCGAATAAAGCAGTTCAAGCCCGCTTGAGTCTTCCTTCCCCTTCGCCCCGCCCGGTGAGATCAGATTTCTAGAACGAAGTAAAGTGATAGGAAGAGAAGACTGCTGGCGGGAAATCCCTATTCATGAAAGCCCACACCTCTCTATCTATAGATAGAGAGAGATCCGCTGCGTGAGCAACCCGACTGTGCCTTACATGTGCTCTACAGGCCGCACGTTCATCCAAACACTCGCAAATGCCTATTATAGTACTGCCCCAGTAAGAAGTTCGTGAGGTGCCGCTGCAAGTGCTCTCCTTTGTCTCATTGTTTATCTCGTAATCATTCGATTCCGCCCCTAAAGCTAGCTCCTACTCCTCCTCCTCCTCCTTCTCCTTTAGGATAGGATCCTCCTTGGTCCGAGGGCTATTCCCCACTCCATGGCATGACACCTTTCGCTCATCCATTCCGCCCGTCCAGACGCGGCGCCCTTTCTCATTATCATCTACCACCTCTTTGGATAATAGGTACTGTAACTGGTATTCTTGTAATCGGTTTAATAGGTATTTTCTTTTATGGTTCATATTCCGGATTGGGTTCATCCCTGTAGTAATCGAATGAATTGAATTGTCAAGACCGATCCTAAGCTAAATCTAGCTCTGATGGTGTGTCCGCGGGTCCCTTCCTCTCNTCGGTCTAGCTTCTTACTCTTTCACCTTTCAAAGAAGTCGAAATAGAAAGGGGTAGGAAAGATCCCGTGTACCTTGTTCAAGTTGCGGATCTCCTTCATTAGCTTTGAGTTCATTGTTGTTCTTCTGGTTCTCCTTTAAAAGGGGTCGTGGGGGAAAAGCCCCAGCCCCCTACATGCATTAAGCGACGACGGCTCAAACGAAGCTTTATCTAAGCTTCTTCCCTGTGCATTAGCTCCCCCCATCATAGATGGTTCAGCCACGCCCGGTGCTTAGAGAAAAAAATTAACTTCAGGGTCTTTATTCTTTAGAGATGCTTGATAAATCTCAACCAAATGTCTTGGTGTACGATATATATTTTTACAATGCCATCTTCCCACCGCCAACGATAACATTCAGCTCTTAACCCTTTGCTTTTAGCTTCTCATCTTTCCCTTTCTACTTTTGATGATTATTTTTCTAGGGGGATGAATAATATCAGAAAAATTTCTTCCTTGGCCATGGCCACGACCATGAACAGGGTCATGACTTTTTCCACACTTAGCATAATGGGAATATACCTTATTTTCTTCGGGCAATGATGTAGACCCAGTGAGTCGATTATCGTGATTTCTCATGATAACTCATTATTTCGTTCAGCTACAAGGATAAGAGAAATCAACTCAGAGTACTTCTTGAAACCTTTCTTTCAATACTGCTGTTGCAGGACCATATCGGAGGCATGAAACATTGTGAACATTTTTTCAAGCATATCATAGTCAGTGATATTATCTTCACAAAGTTTCAATTTAGAAGTAATTCTGAACATCGTTGAATTGTATACAAAAACAGACTTCACAAAGTTTCAATTTAGAAGTAATTTTGAACATCACTGAATTGTATACAAAAACAGACTTAAAGTCTTAGAGCCTCAAATGAGCTCAATCATATCGTGCTTGTGGAAGTGTGACCAACTTTAGTTTGTCATATCTTTCCTTTAAGTCATTCCACAAAACAAGTGGATCTTTGACTGTGAGATATTATGTTTTCAACCCTTTATCAAGGTGAAGACGCAAGAAAATCAAAGCCTTAGCATAGTCTTGAGTAGATGCTTTATTTTTATCTTTAATGGCGTCTCAAAGACCCATTGCATCTAAATGAATTTTAGCATCCAACACTCATGACATATAGTTCTTTCACGAAATTTCAAGGGCAACGAAGTTTCGTTTCATAATATCAGTCATAGTTAAAAATTGAGAAAAAATATACCTTAAACTTCTCAAAGAGCTTCTTGAGACGATATAGTCTCGTGCTGATAACATTAAATAAAATAATAAAGAAAAGAAGAATATTGTAAAGAAATAGAGAGATAATTCTATTGATTTTGAGATAAATTACAATGCGAAAAAACCACTCTATTTATAACACAATTCCATTAAACCGGCATCACAAAGGCTGCATTGTCATTAATAGAGATTTAGTGAAACTAAAAGAAACAACATGACCTTTGATAAACTTTTCAGCTTGATCCAACTACTTCAAGAAGTTCAAAAGATCGCCACCTTCCTTGACCTTGAGTTCCCAAATATTATCTTTGTTCATGTTACTTATTGCTTTTCTCAAAATGAACACAATCTCAAGACCTTCTCGCCTCTTTTTTATCCATAACATCTATAGGTATGGCTGCGCGAGGCGGGTCAAATTCCCAAAACAGTGTTTCAGGCAAAGGTGGATTCCCTCTCCTACAAGGTAATTGCAATATTGCACGAAACACTGTAAAATCGTGATTATGCGTTTGACTTGGAATTTGGCCTCATATAGCCGTTCATTTCGTGTCAGTTTAGAATAATACTTTAAATCTGCTTGTATAACCTAAGAAATGAAGCCTTGAGCTTAGGGGTGTACATAAATTGAGTTGGTTGGAATTTTTCAATTATCAAATCAAACCAATGGTATTGGATTTTGTAAATCTATAAACCAAATGAAACTAACGAAGTCAGGTTTTTTAATCTCGATTTTTCTTGGTGTTTTTGAACTTTTTTCAAGTTTTCGAGTTTTTTCCCCGGTAAAGTCTTCATAACACAAAATATGCGACTTGTGCTCCAAATATTTCTTTAGTCCTAGTAAGATACAACTATATAGTATTTTCCCAAGAAAATAACACTATTAATATGAGATAAGTCATAGCTAAACTAAAATATTCACTAACAAAGATAATAAAATTGCACAAGAAAATATTGCTAATCAATATGCCATAGTAAAAATTAACATAATCTAAATATATATATATATAGGTTATGCTAAAATAAGTACAACTAATAAGTATTATTAATTACATAACTAAACACTAACGAAAAAGATAAACTAAGTTATGCATTTTCATTATAAATCAATATAAACTACAAAATTGTCATTCCTAGTGTTAAATTTAATTTCTTTTTTTAGCATTAGTATTGATTTGAACTTTGTTTGAGTTACTACCTTTATGGGCTATAAATTTATTTACCATTCAAGAATGTTAAGTCCAAACTTGAAATAATACGTGTTTGCAATAAATTTGGGCAGAAAAATAAAACTGCAATCACAAACAACTATAAAGAAAAAAGATTTTATTGATAAACATTGTGAATTACAACTCTGTTTATCCCTTGATTATTTTCTCCTGATTATCTCCATGATTCAAGGGTCTTAGCAGCGTATTTCTCGAACGTAGGACTTTGAGCAAGACATATTTGACATGTCTTTAGCCTCTTAATGAATATTCCAAGAGTTCCATGGAATTTCGGAGATCTCTTATTTGATCCTTTTGTGCTTATTTGATCCTTTTGTGCATATTCCGAGAGTTTATGGAATTGATGAGATCCTCTTTGAAGGACATATGTAGCCTTATTTATAAGCATGAATTAGGGTTTGAGTGGAGCAGCCACCAAGTAATCCGGATAGACTTCTAATATTTCAAGAGTTGTCTTGAATTTAGGACTTATCTTGATCTGTTAAAAGTTCAGTGTCGACAAATGCCCCCTACTTCAAGGTTTGTCGAGGTGTAGGGTTTCTGAAACTTGAAGACGAGGCTTGAAGTACCCGACCATCACAACAGATAATCTTGAAACTTGAAGTTTTTGATTTGCAGGAGGAAGAGATGAATGGCAGAACTGGTCCCACTAGGCGTGCCAATTTATTTGCAATAAATTTGTGCAGAAAAATAAAACTGCAATCACAAACAACTATAAAGAAAAATAATTTTATTGATAAACATTGCGAGTTACAACTCTGTTTATCCCTTGATTCTTCTCTCCTGATTATCTCCACGATTCGAGGGCCTTAGCAGCGTATTTCTCGAATGTAGAACTTTGATCAAGACATATTTGACATGTCTTTAGTCTCTTAATGAATATTCCAAGAGTTTCATGGAATTTCGGAGATCAATTATTTGATCTTTTTTTGCATATTCCGATAGTTTATGGAATTGCTGAGATCCTCTTTGAAGGACATATATAGCCTTATTTATATGTATTAATTAGGGTTTGAGTGGAGTAGCCACCAAGTAATCCGGATAGACTTCTAATATTTCAAGAGTTGTCTTGAATTTAAGACTTATCTTTGATCTGTTAAAATTTAAGTGTCTACAATATGTTAAAAGATAAAACTATGAAAAAATTTAAGAAATATTTATAAATTATATGTATAAAATATTTTTAAAAATTGTATAAACGTACTATCAGGTCAGTTTTGTTTTGATTTGACCTTTTTAGTTAAAACCAAACCAAACAAATTATGATCGAATTTTTTCCCATTACAAAACCAAATCAAACAATAATTATTTTTTTCCAGTTTAACTCGAATTATTAATTTGATGTGATTTAGCGTTTTTCTTTATACACCCCTGCTTCAGTTAATAGAGCGGTATTACGGTTTACAGGAATTTGATTTTTTAATTGGTATTTATGTTTTTTTCAAGGACTAAAGTGAAGCTCAGAGCAGTTCTATGAGCTGAATAAAGAACTCCAGAGTCCACCATTTACTACTCCTATTACCAATATTAATGTCAAAGATCATTATATTTCTCCGTTTTAACTTATTTAAATAGTGGAACAGTGCGTGGTTGTGTGTAGTGGAAACCACAACAATAACAACCTAGTAAAATCTCACAAGTAGGGTATGAAGAGGATGGTGTGTACGCAGACCTTACCCCTAGGTCTTCGAGTCTAGTTTCTAATGCTTCAAACCGTTCATCATTTGGACATTCCTACACAAAGTTATGATCAAATTACTAAAGGCTAGATTTGCGATCAATTTTGTGACCGTAAAACGATTCTGCGGACCGCATAAGCATCACAAAGTGAAGCAGAGTCGGGAAAACTATTATGTTGTCGCATAATTGATTATGCTGACGCATAATGATTATGCTGCAAGTCTGCTGCCCACAAAACGATTATGCTATAGCATAATTGCACCACATAATTGACTTCGGGGTCATTTTTGGAAATTTTCATATCTGAACCCATTTTGATAAATAAGCTTGGGGATTCATTTAAGGCTATCTTCTACTAAATCTAGAGAGAGGTGAGAGCATTTTAGAGAGAGAAAGAGGGAACCTAGCCTTCCAATCACCAAATCTTGCTCAAGTCTTCAAGAATCAAGGAAGATAGCCACTAGATTGTCCTCCATCGGGTAAGTCCTATTTCCAGAACTTGCATGCAAGGGGTTAAGGGTTCAAATATGTTGTGGGGATTAGAAATAGTCCATGCATGTGGCACTAAGTTGTGGTATGTGATATTAATGAACTAATTTGGGTAGTTCTTGTTAAAATTGGTTGAGGGAAGAAGGAATTTTCATTTTCAGACCTTGTAGTCTATTTCACATGTTAGGTGTTTGATGCAATTCCTAGGAGAGTTACACTATGGGTAATCTTTCTTTTTGTTAATCGATTTTCTCTTTCTCCATATAGATTATTATTGCTAGAGGTGTTGGTTCGTTGTAATAACTTAAGGAAAGCTCAACCAGGTATGTGGGCTAAACTTTATCTCTTGTAATTGATTTCCATATTGTTTCCGTAAGTTTATGTCACGACCCAAATTTCCGACCCTCGGGATCGTGATGGCGCCTAACACCATACTTGCTAGGAAAGCCAATGTTAGAGAGATTCAACATTTTAAACAATTAAAAACATAATGCGAGGTCTATTATTATCCGATAAACAAATCCAGAATAATGTGTGAAATAATAAAATGAAACTCGAAGCTAATGCTCATATCTAGCTACCCAGGATTTTGGGAGTCACAATTCACGAACTACTAAAGAATACTACAATTAATTGGATCAAGAAATAATGTATAACTGTTTTGAATCAAATAAAATAGTAACTAAATAATGTGGAGAAGACTCTAGGAATCTGCGGATGCTAGCAGATCTACCTTGTGTCTCCGTGCGAATAATCAACTACTGCTCGAAATCAACTCTGACCGGAACCTGGATCTGCACAAGGAGTGCAAAGTGCAGTATCAGTACAACCGACCCCATGTACTGGTAAGTGCCGAGCCTAACCTCAACGAACTAGTGACGAGGCTAGGACAAGACACCACATAAAAACCTGGACATATAAAATCATGTTAGCAGAAATGACAGCAAATAAAGGGTTAAACCACAATTAATGGGAATGGGTCATACTGTTGGAAATCTTAACATAAGGAGTGAGATAACGAAAAGACAGAAATAAATAATAGTAAACAAACAAAATTGAGCAATTCAAATAGAAAGAAAATTTGCACAGCACCACCCTTCGTGCTTTTACTCTGAGCCTCACCAAATAATAAATAGAATGCACGGCATCACCCTTCGTGCTTTTACTCTCAGCCTCACCAAATAATAAATAGAATGCACAACATCACCCTTCCGGCTTTACACTCTTCCTCACAATATAAATAATTCATGCACAACATCACCCTTCGTGCTTTACACTCTCCCTCACAATATAATATAAATGAATCATGCACGACATACCCCTTGTGCTTTACACTCTTCCTCACCAATCACAAAATCATTAACAACATATAAAGAGGAATTTCACAAGAAATCAGTATTTCATCATAGTTTCTATCACCATTTAACATTTCAATCTAAACTCAATATTCAAAATATTATTCATCTCGGTTGAACCGGATACTAATTTCAACATTTCACTAACAACAATAATCATAGTTGATAGGCTTTAGGACAACAAAAATAACAAGAATTAACTTTCACTCACATGTTATGACCTGACCACAACGTATAGGTACTCGTCACCTCACCTATACATTGTATTTAGCAAAAAAACAAGTAGCAAGTAGTCACACAATACCTATTCCCTCAAGCTAAGGTTAGACACAACACTTACCTCGATTCTGCAAGCCACTCACTGCTCAAGCACAATTTTTCCTTTAGAATTGGCCTCCAACTCACTCGTATCTAATCATAATTGGTTTAATATCATTAAATATCTCTAAAGGAACTAACTTTAATATAAAATTATTTTTCTAAGTTTTCCCAACAAAATACAAAATCGACCCCAGGCCCATTTGGTCCAAACTCGAGGTCCGGACCAAAATCCATTTACCCATTCTCCCCCGAGTCCAGATATACAATTGATTTTGGAATCCGACCTCAATTCGAGGTCTAGATCCTCAAATTTCGAAATTTCTAAGTTCTACCAAAAACCCCGTAATTCTACCATGAAAACTCTAGATTCTAGGTTGAAATCTTGTTAAAAGTTGCAAAAGATTGAAGGGAATTAGTTAGGAATCACTTACTTATGATTTGGAGAAGTTTGGGTCTTTGGAAAATCGCCTATGGAGGTTTAGGGTTCGAGAGGATTGAAAAATGGGTGAAAATTCCGTCTAAGTCCCAACTTAACAGGCTGCAGATGTCGCATTTGCGACTGGAGCTTCGCATTTATGAAGCTCGCAAATGCGAGATGGGTATCGCAGTTGCGAACCCTTCGCATTTCTGCTGCCTTCGCATTTGCGGCTAAAATGTTGCATTTGCGACTTCTGGGGCCATCGCATTTGCGACCAATAATTCGCCTTTGCGATCAAAATTCTCGCAATTAGCAGGCCTGTTAACTTCGCAATTGCGAAGCCTGATCTCGCAACATCTCGCAATTACGAGATCAGAGGCCTACACCAGACATCAGATGTATCAACTGTAATTTTTCTAAGTCTAAACACTCCATAGCCTATCCGAAACTCACCCAAGCCCTTGGGGCTCCAAACCAAACATGCACCCAAGTCTAAAAACATCACACAAACTTTCTCGTGCGATCAAATCACAAAAATAACACTTAAAACTACGAATTTAACATCAAAACTCATGATTTTCTCAAGAACACTTCAAATTCACTATTTTCTCAACCGGACGTCCGAATCACGTCAAATAAACTCCGATTTTCCACCAAATTTGATAAATATGACTTAAATATCATGACAAACCTGTACCGGGTTCCGGAACCAAAATACGAGCCTGATACCAACGAGTTCAAACATTAATTCATTTCTTTATTTCCTTTAAAATCAAGCATAACAATTTTCTTCAAAAATTAATTTCTAAAGCTAGGGACCTCGGAATTCAATTCTGGGCATATGCCCAAGTCCCATATTTTACTGTGGACCTCCTGGGACCGTCAAACATAGATCCGGGTCCATTTACTCAAAATGATTACCGAAGTCAACTAAAAAAAAAATTTAACTCTAAAAATTTTTATTTCTTATATTTTCACATAAAGGCTTTCCGAATTCACGCCCGCACTGCGCATGCAAATCGAGGTAAATAAAATTAAATCTTTTTAAGGCTAATGAGCCTAGAACGGTGTCTTAATTCATAAGATGACCGAATTAATTCTGAAAAATTTGGGAGTTAGTCAAAATTTAGGGACTTGAGGTAGATTAGAAAAGAGATATGGTATGTTAGGTGTTTGGGGCGGACTCTACCTCTCATTCGAGGACGAATGATCCTAAGCGAAGGAGAATATAAGTCCTCTGCAAATTTTTCTAAGTAATTTAGGATTTTTGGGGTGCCAGGTAGGCTAATTATAATATTTTATGTGCTACAAATATGATGTAAATGAATTGGATATGGTAATAAGTGTATAAGTCATATAATACGTAATGTGGGGTCCAAGGAGAGGCCTAAGTCTAAGTCAATTGGAAAATTACATAATAGGCTAAAATTCTAAATAAGTTCGCACAAGTCCACAATTTGAATGACCATATCTATACATATAAAGTTTTATGTGATGAACAACCTATCAGATGAAAGTTCTTCGAGTATAATTTCTAACGCTTCAAACCGTTCGTCATTTGGACATTCCTACACAAAAAAGTTATGATCAAATTACCAAAGGCTGGATTTGTGATAAATTTCGCGACCGCAAAACGATTTAGCAGACTGCATAATCATCGCAAAGTGAAGCAGAGTCGGGAAAACTATTATGCTGTCGCATAATTGGTTATGATGTCGATTATGCTGTCGCATAATAATTATGCTGTCACATAATGATTATGCTGCAAGTCTGCTTCCCACAAAACGATTATGCTATAGCATAATTGCACCACATAATTGACTTCGGGGGTCATTTTCGAAAATTTTTATATCCGAACCCATTTTGATAAATAAGCTTTGGGGCTTCATTTGGGTCTATTTTCTACTAAATCCAGAGAGAGGTGAGAGAAATTTAGAGAGATAAAGAGGGAATCTAACCTTCCAATCACCAAATCTTGCTTAAGTCTTCAAGAATCAAGGAAGATAGCCACTAGATTGTCCTCCATCCGAGTAAGTCCTATTTCCTGAACTTGCATACAAGAGGTTAGGGGTTCAAATATGTTGCGGGGATTAGAAATAGGCCATGCATGTGGCACTAAGTTGTGGTATGTGATATTAATGAATAAATTTGGGTAGTTCCTGTTAAAAGTTGTTGAGGGAAGAAGGAATTTCCATTTTTGGACCTTGTAGTGTATTTCACATGTTAGGTGTTTGATGCAATTCCTAAGAGAGTTACACCATGGGTAATCTATCTAGTTGTTAATTGATTTTCGCTTTCTCCTTGTAGATTATTATTGCTAGAGGTGTTGGTGTGTTGTAGTAACTCAAGTAAAGCTCAACCAGGTATGTGGGCTAAACTTTATCTCTCGTAATTGAATTCCATATTGTTTTCGTAGGTTTAAGTATGACCGGCCCCAAATCCCAAATCTCTTCATTCCGGGTTATTCCCTATAAACTCATAAATGTAATCCTTTCGAACGAGCCTTATAGTGAGCAATAGATGCTTAAAGTAAGGATTTCTTATTAAAATGGCATAGTCTCGAGTGGTATTTTTAATGAAAACTTAGGAGAGAAAAACTCGATGTGCTTAATACTCCTATTTGCCAATATGTGTACTAAATGCCTTGATTGAGTGTGTTTAGTCGATGATAAACTATAAAGATACTTGAAAACAAATTAAATAAACTGGGAAAATAGAGTGCAGATAACATATATACTTGTGCCTAGCGAGGTCTATTAAATGAGAAAATATATATGAAATAGATTACGAAACGAGCCTCGACTCAAATGTTTAAGATAACTTCTAAAAGTGGAATTTTACTAAAAGCTCTTTGAGGTATGTATGGCTAAACCCCCCTCTTCTTAGGAATCTAACATCTATGGTGCTCCCCTATAAATTATGTAAGACTTAATCTTGATTGATGAAGGAAATAACATTCCAAGCGTATTTGTATTGCAAGACCTTAGGTGTCATATGCATTCAAATGCTTCCATGATGCTATGTTGTTACTTGGTGAAGTATCGATGTTATGGAAAATATCTTAAATTGCCAAAGAATGTGACAGTCTCTATATGTCCATGATTCATGTTTTCTCTCATGTGTACTTGATGTTTTCAACTGAACGACGTGTTGATGAAATTGATATGGATGTGAAATATGTGGAAAGGAATTGAATTATGAAATGGGGCTTAGTGCCGGGTATGAATTAACGATTGTGGCTACTAGCATTGGAAGACTTGAAATATATGTGTACAATGAGAAATAAGATGATTGATGAGAACTGGTAATGTCTTGAGTAAGACGGCCTAGCCGATCGGACCGTGATCGGACGCCATGCCGCACACATGGTGATATTGTGCTAGGATTGAATTGGAATGGAAACAAGAAATGATATTGTGGGAAAATGTCTCCAAGGGAGATGACCTAGCCGATCGGGTCGTGATCGGACTCCGTATAAGCGTACGGTGGTATTGAGGATAATGAGGTGCTAATGCTAATAATGGCCCAAATTAAAGTTAAGATGTTTTCTTGGGAAAGCTTATGTGATTTCTTAATAGATGTTGTGGTGTTGCTTATGTTTCTCATTGAATTCTTGAATTCTTCTTATTGGATTATTGATCTTTTTCTAAAGGAGATGTGTGTTACTTCCGTATTTTGACAATCATTAGGTTTCACTTGGGCATTTGGATGCTATTGATTGTGACTTGATTGTTTCTACGGATTTCTTCTTCTTGTATGCTTATTCTATTTTGAAAGATGACTTTTAGCTTACATACTAGTACTATTCGACATTACTAATGTCCTTTTTGCCGGGGGCGCTGCATCTTTAATGGATGAAGGTGGTTCCACAGTAGGCGGCAGTGATCAACGATAGCAATATGTTCCTTCCAGCTAACTTGGCGATCCTCACTTCATTTCGGGGTCCTGTGTCATTGGGTTATCATGTACTTTTCATTTGAGGTATAGCCGATACTTGTTGCCGGTATTTCCATATTTCTCTTCAGTTGTATTTAGAGGCTCCATAGACAGGTTGTGGGTGGTGTCGGGTATTGGAATTGGATTGGAAAATGTTGGTATTTGGCAAATATGTTTTCTTCATATCTAATAATTGTAATAATTTTGTTATTATGGCTGAAATTGCTAATGGAAACAAAAATGAAAGTTGTTAATGATATATTTACAAAGTATGATTAGTGGAGTTCACCTCCTCTTTATTCACAAATTAGTTTGGTAGAATAAGACCTATCAAGCTTGCTCAATCGGGTTTACTCGGTTGAGCGTCGGTCGCGCCCCTCGGTTTTGGGGCGTGACAAACTTTGTAGCAGAGTCTAAGGTTTTAAAGTGTCCTAGGATGTCTCGGAGCCGTGTCTTGTAGAATCCTTCTTATCGGTGTGTTGTCGACCACATCTATAATTAGGAGGCTACTTGGACATTTAGGAATTTCACCCTTCTTTGATACTCCAGATTGTGCGATAGAACTCAAGATAGGGAGCTAATTTCCTCTCTATGTCTTAATCTCAAGATGCGTAATTCATGACTTTGAAACAGTAAGGAGGGAATGACCCCACCATTGAATCTGAGGGAGATTACCCAAGAGTTTGTTAGGAGAATGTATCGAGCCATGGAGGTATCGGTAGAACTTGTTGCTAAGGGGAGTACCTTGTTCCTATTCACTGCACCACCAGATCATTTAGTATATCAGTATGTTACCAATGTACGTTAGGGATGTGGAGTCGAGGGGCATCGATTAAGTTATTTCCCTGTCAACCTAAAGTCACCAAGTAAGTCACTCCTTAGTACATCCTTATGAAAAACACACAATTTTCTTGTTGTATATGTACATCGATATTAAAGAGTTCTCATAAACATGGTCTTAATACGATGTTAAATCACAAAACATTGCATGCACCTACTCCTTGAACGAGACGTATTATTCGTGAATCCAGTCTATCATAAATTCTCTTATATACATCCTCTTGTGGGATTAAGCTCTATAATTATGTCCTTGAATTGAGTTATAACTCTAGGACAACATCTTTTTATTTAGATGGACAACATCTTCTCACTTGTGCCTATGCATACAATGTCGTAAAGTTTACCTATGTGGTGTCAAGTTCCATGTAAAGCATCCCAGAGTTGCGATCCTTCTTGAGTCACTCTTCTTCTCACTGGTGTATATGGATTCTATGGTTTGAATAGTCACTCTATTCTCTTACGAATATCATCATGAAACCTTCTCACTGTCTAGTAACATAAGAACATACCTTAAGACCTATCATATGAGTGCGCAACAATTGAAATGGTCACCGTGCACATAAAGTCTCTCTGAAAATTGAGATCCTCACATCTCCTTCGTAGGAAGACTCTTGTGTTTCCATCTTAGTGTAACTCTCGTGTCACTTGGGATATCCCATAGCAAGTAGCTCATTTTGTTCCTAGTATTGTGGTTTTCCGTGACATAGTCTTGTACTGCAGTTGGGAATCAATATAGCAGAAGCATGTCCAGCTCATACCAAATGTTTAATTTCTCTTTACACCTCCACCACATGTTTTAGTTGTGTTCCTTAGTTAGAGAATTCATTGTGCTAGTTTCGCCACACTTGTTCGATAACTATGAGAGAATGTTTCTTTCAATGAGTCACTATAACACTTCCTTTCTCATAAGGACCCTAAATAGGCTCTATGTCAAGACCAAATGCACCTTTGGGGGATTTTTATAGAACAATGCCTACTTCTTATGTTTTCATGTCTTTCATTAGCATATGGGCACATCTCGAGTCAAGGTCTATGGAGAACTCATTATGAACATCTGCAAACCTTCCATGATCATCTTATACTGTCTCATTGGGTTCCATTGCCTTTGCGCACTCGGCTTCTAGAATCATTGATTACGTCATTGTCATGTGCGGGGAGTTTTGGCTACCCTTGGCATTCCACCTCCTTAGGTGGATATGGGTTTTATTTGTCTTCCCCTCCCCCCTGGAGCATCATGTTAACCATTAAAACCCCTCGAACCAATACCTGATTTCATCCCCATATTAAGATGTCCTAGCTATATGGTTTCACTCGTAAAGGGTTGAAATTAGATGCTTCCAGGTTTTTCCACATACCATAAGTATACTGATTCAGAAGACAAGTTTTTTTATCTTTAGTTACCTCATATCGGGTCAATAGTCGGGAAGGGTTAAGCTATTTGGATTATGACAATCTCATATGTGTTTGACTTATTTTTCACCCCCATGCGCCTGTGGCATAGATTCCTTGTGTCAGTTAGTGTTAGGAGTGTAATTCAACTTCATATGATTCTTTTTAAGTCTCTATCACATCCATGTTGTAAGAATCTTACAATTTTGAGCTAAAACGATTTTCCTTACACTCAAGGAGACAATTGATGTAACATACTCGACCGCTTCTCCGTAAAGCTTACTATTGTCGGGCAAGGTGATGGTATCAAGGTATATATTGAATGGAGCAATCATTACTATCTCTTGCGTAACTCATCGCCTCCAAAGAATAACTGGTGCTAGCGTCTTCATCTTCCCGATCATTCCTTCAACAAATCTCATGCCTAGAAAGGCCCACTTGTTTTAGATCTCAAGATCATGTACATGGTTTCAACCTCATTTGTCTAATAATTGATGTCTTCACAAAGATTAACCATGCCAGCATCGTTAGTAGTAATCCTCGTGTTTCTTATCATATAACCCCCTGAAATACTCTGCTCAACACCTTAAGGGATTCCTAAGTAATTCCGTCCAATCTTGAACTCCGTTGTTCCTCATTGAATTAAATCTATTAGGTATTGAAGGTTCAAACATGTCAAAGAGGAAGCATCACCATGTGATCACATATATTTGATAGATAATTTTATGGTCAATTTATGATAGCACATCTTAGAGTAATCTTTGAAGGCCATCAAAGGTTTAGTGTGGGTGTTCGCATAGAGATTTAGAATTTAGGAGGGTGAACATGTTATTCTCAATATTTTCCCCTAAAGATGTTATGTGAATTGATAATGAAGGTTACATAAGTGCATTTCACATTAGGCCACACTAGGAGTATGATGTTTCCGCATAGTTGTTCCCCATGTATTTTGTGTTTTCATATGTCTATGTCTAAGAAGGTAGTTGGAGATCCCTTTTTTTATCATTCTGGTGGAAATTATTGAAGGTGAAGTTAATGGATAGCTAGCTTATGCGAGGTATCTAGATGTTATCCTTGTTAGATAAGTTTGGGAGTTAGGATTGTTTCCGTGAATGTGTTATGGAAAATCCTGTAAGTCGAGGAGGCCACCTTGAAGGCCGAAAGTGTCGTGGAAAGAAATTTTTTTGCTTGATTGTATAACAATTGGTTTTAATTTGAAAGGTACCTTATATGTGTTATGATTTAAAAATGTGCAGTCCATGTTCAGGTATCATTATTATAATGTAGTGCTTGTAATTCTGAGATTAGTGTTATGGATATATACATTGTGGTGCTTTGTCGAGTTTTGGATGTGTTGTTAGGATGGTTTTGGTGGTTCTCTGGCAGGTGGATAGACTTAGTTACAAAAGAGATACTGCCAAACGTTCTGAAAAATTTGGGAGTCAGTCAAAATTTAGGGACTTGAGGTAGGTTAGAAAAGAGATATGCTATGATAGGTATTTGGGACGGACTCTACGTCTCATTCGAGGACGACTGATCCTAAGCGGGGGACAATGTAAGGCCTTGGAAAATTTTGCTAAATAATTTAGGATCTCGGGGTGCCAGGTAGGCTAGTTATAATATTTTATGTTCTATAAATATGATGTAAATTAATTGGATAAGGTAATAAGTGTATAAGTCATATAATAAGTAATGTGGGTTAATGAGTTCGCATAAGTCTCTCTCTCTCTCTCTATCTATCTATATATATATATATATATATATATACATATATATATATATATAAAGGTTTTATATGATGAACAACCTATCAAATGAAAGGTCTTCGAATCTAGTTTCCAACGTTTCAAACCATTCGTCATTTGGACAGTCCTACAAAAAGTTATGATCAAATTACCAAAGGCTGGATTTGTCATCAATTTCGTGACCCCAAAACAATTCCGCGGACCGCATAATCATCGCAAAGTGAAGCAGAGTCGGGAAAACTATTATGCTGTCGCATATTGATTATGATGTCACATATTGATTATGTTGTCGCATAATGATTATGCTGCAAGTCTGCTGCCCACAAAATGATTATGCTATAGCATAATTGCACCAAATAATTGACTTCGGGGGTCATTTTTGGAAATTTTCATATCCGAACCCATTTTGATAAATAAGCTTTGGGGATTTATTTGAGGCTATTTTCTACTAAATCTAAATAGAGGTGAGAGAATTTTAGAGAGAGAAAGAGGGAACCTATCCTTCCAATCACCAAATGTTGCTCAAGTCTTCAAGAATCAAGGAAGATAGTCACTAGATTGTCCTCCATCCGGGTAAGTCCTATTTCCAGAACTTGCATGCAAGAGGTTAAGGGTTCAACTATGTTGTAGGGATTAGAAATTGTAACAATCCAACTGGTCATTCCGTGAGATTAGACCCATTTCCCCCATTTCTGCTTTATGATATGTTTCCGAGCCTATTTATGTTGTGTTGGGTCGGTTGGTTTGGGTTCAGATTGGCCGTGGTGAGAATTGAGACACTTAGTCTCTTAAATTAACTTAATAGTTGAAAAAGTCAACTGGGAGTTGACTTATTGGTAAAAGACCTCAGAATGCGGATTTCATGGCTTGGATAGCTTCGTTAGGTGATTTGGGAATTAAGAGTCTGTTCGGAATGAATTTTCGATGTCCGGTGTAGAATTAGGCTTGAATTGGCGAAAGTTAGTTTTTGGTGATTTTCGGTCGGCAGTGGAAAATAGGTTATAGGGGTCGGAATGGAATTTCGACAGTTGCAGAAGGTTTGTAATGTCATTTTGGATATGTGTGCAAAATTTCAGGTTAATCGGATGTGTTTTAGTTGATTTCGGCATCATTGGCGAAATTTAGAAGTTTCAAAATTCATAGACTTGAATTTGATTTTTGCATTGTTTTTGGTGTTTTGAAGGCTCGACTAAGTTTGAATGATGGTATGGGATATGTTGGTATGTTTGGTTGAGGTCCCGAGGGCCTCGGGTGTGTCTCGAGTGGCTAACGGACCAACTCTTAGGCTTAAAAACATAGCAGGTTTTGCTGGTGTGAGTTTCTGGTTTCCTTCTACGTGATCGCGGGAGGATATTTGCGATCACGTAGGCCTAGCTGGGGATGGAAGGATTCTTGTTATATGCGATCGCGTGGTGGAGGTCGTGATCGTGTAGACTTGAAGGGGCGCATGACGGGGGCTGAGTCGTTGTTCTTCACGATCGCGTATAATGGTTCGCGATCGCGTGGGTTTATGTCCGGTTGAATCTTGATCGTGTGTGAATGTCTGTGATCGCGTAGTGTAATTTGATGGGGCAGCATATTGTTCTTCGCGATCGCGTGGGAGTTTCCGCGATTGCAGTGAAGAAAGAGGCCTGGGCAGAACAATTTTTAAGTCCAAATTCGGGGATTCTTGACCATAACTCAATATTTTCATTAGAGAGCTCGGGAAGGAGATTTTGGACGAGCTTTTCAGTGGGGTTCTTGTGGTAAGTGTTCTTCAATCATTTTTGGTTCAATTTCATGAATTTGACTTGATTTTCACCATGCAATTTGAGGAATGGAATCAGGAAAATTGGGAAAAATGGGAAGAAAGTTTTGAAAATTCTTTTGGTGTTTTGAGTGGGAAATTGAGGTCGGATTTTGGTAAATTTGGTATGGGTAGACTCGTACGGGAATGAGGATTCTAGTTTTGTGATTTTTATCGAATTTCTAGAGGTGGGCCCGGGGCTCGGGTTTGGCCAAATTTCGAAAATTATGCTAAAATTTGTATCTTTCAATTGGGTTTTGTTCCGTTAGCGTATATTAATGATGTTAATCTTATTTTGGTTAGATTCAGAGCATTTGGGAGCCAATTCAAGGGGAAAGCGCATCATGGAGTATCTTTTGGGCTGTCTTGAACTAAGTAACGAATGTAACTCTAAACCTGAGGGTGTGACACCCCGTGATTTGGTATTGTTTTGGTAAATGAGGTAACACACATGCTAGGTCACGAGCGTGGGGGCGTTCACCGATAGGAATTGTGACATGGTCCGTCCCGTAGCGACTACTAAGCCGCGTTCGATTTGAAACCTTATGATATCCTGCATTTTAGAAATTTATACTTGTTTATGGGCTGTGAGCCATGATTGGGGCCTTGTGCCGATCTGTGAACTCAGTCATGTTTCCTACTTGTTGTTATTTTCACTGTTATCACAATGTTTTTGAAAAATCTAAAAAGTATTTTTTTGGGCTGAGTCCCGTGAGTTGAGATGAATTTGCCCAAGTGGCTTGTGAGGGTCACTGAGTCAGGCCGAGAGCTGATTATGTGCGGATAGTTAAGGGATGGGCTGCACGCCACAACAATATATATGTTATGTATTACATGTGGGTCGGGCTACACGCTGCAACAATATAGATAATATATATATGGATCGGGCTGCACGCCGCAACAATATATGTTATATATATGGATCGGGCTGCACGCCGCAACAATATGCATATTGAATCGGGCTGCACGCCGCAACAGATATAGCGCTTGGGCTGAAGGAGCCCCTCCAGGAGTCTGTACACCCCTAGTGAGCGCAGTCGACTATTATATGGATCGGGCTGCACGCCGCAGCATATGTTATATATATGGATCGGGCTGCACGCTGCAACAACGTGTGTATATATATATATATATATATATAATAGTGGAGCGGGCTGCCCACCACAGCAGTTGTGTGTGTTCATGGTACTTGCTGAGTACGATTTTTAAGTGAGAGCATGAGATACTGATAGTGGAGTCACGAATGACTGAGAGGCTTTCCCGAGAGGCTTTATTGTGAGTGGTACTGTGCTCGAGGGGCTTATATTTTATGAAAAATGCTGTTTTCACTCTTCTTTACACTGAGCCTCTGATGATAAATGTTTTTATACTAGATTTTAAATGGAAATTGGAGTTTTATGAAATATTCGGAATGGTAGATTTCTAACTTGAATTATTCATTTCCACTGTTATTCATTATATTGATTTACATGACTTATAAATGCTCGTCGCTACACTCAAGGTTTTAGTTACTTTAATTACTTACTGAGTTGGCGTACTCACGTTACTCCCTGCACCTCTGTGTGTAGATCCAGGTACCGAACCATCTCACTAAATGACTTCCGGACGAGCTTGGAGTTATTCGAGGATTTGAGGTAGCTGCTCAGCATCCCCAACTCACCTCCTTTCCTTCCCTCAGATCATAGTTTCTTTTGGTGTTTTGTACCTCAGACTTTTGTTGTAGCTAGCCACTATGTTGTACATTGTATTTTTCAGTCTTAGATGCTCATGACAGTTGACTCCAAGTTTTGGGGAAGTGTGTATTTTGTTTCATCTCATTCTGCTATTTTAAATTATGTTGAGTTTTAGGAAATTATAATATATATATATATATATATATATATATTGATAGTCTGAAATTCTTGGCTAGCCTAGTTCCATGATAGACGCCATCACGACCGGTTAGGATTTGGGGTCGTGACGAGTTGGTATCAGAGCTTAGGTTACATAGGACTCAACGGTCATGAGCAGGTTTAGTAGAGTCTTGCGGATCGGTAAAGAGACGTCTGTACTTATCTTAGAGAGGCTACAGAACACTTAGGAACAATCTCATTTTCTTGAATTATGTCGTGCTATTTGATTGATTCTGGATATCTAAACTTCTGTTGTTTCATTCTCTCACATATGGTGAGGACTCGTGCCACCGATCAGGGCGATCACCCACCGCTAGACTAGTGAGGGGTCGAGGCCACGGTCGAGGCCGTGGTAGAGGTAGGGGCCCAGCCCGTGCGGCAACTAGGGCAGTATCAGTTGATCCCCCTACTACTAAGGACCAGGTTCCTGCTGCAGATACTCCAGCGGGACAGGCATAGGCACCGGCAGTGTCTATTGTTATTCCAGGTCTTCAGGAGACCTTGGCCTAGCTCTTGACGGTGTGTACCACCCTTGCTCAGGCAGTTGCCGCTACTTCTTAGGCGAGGGAAGGTAGTCAGACTCTAGTTTCCCGGACACCTGAGCAGGCTACTCATTGCTCCAGTTCAGGTCTTCGTTGTCCCAGCTATGTAGAGATGATGAGCAACGTAGGCTGGAGAGGTTTAGTAGACTACAACCTCCGACATTTAGTGGTGCTGAGGGCGAGGATGACCAGGGTCTTCTAGATAAGTGCCAGAGGATGCTGCGTACTGCTGGGATTTTGGAGACCAGTGGCGTCTCATTTGCTACTTTTCAGTTCTCTGGTGGTGCTTTCACTTGGTGGGAGTCTTTTGAGAGGCATAGGCCTATTGGTTCAGCACCCCTCACCTAGCAGCAGTTCTCCACTATCTTTTTGGAGAAGTATGTACCCCAGTCACACCGGGAGGAGCAGCGCAGGCTTTTTGAGCAGCTGCATCTGGGAGAGCTATCAGTGATGTAGTACGAGATGCAATTTTTGGAGTTGGCTCGTCATGACACCGAGTTGGCCCCTATTGATAGGGAGATGATTAGGAGGTTTATAGATGGCCTTACTTATCAGCTCCACCTTTTCATAACCCGAGAGAGAGTATCAGATGCTACATTCGAGCAGGTTGTTGATATTACTCGAGATATTGAGTCGGTTCGCCGCCAGGAGCGGGTAGAGAGGGAGGCCAAGAGGACTCGTGGATCGGGTGGTTCTAGTGGTGCTCATTCCAGGGGGAAGATTCAGCATGGTAGAGGCCGCCCAGCCTATAATGGTACATCTTCGGGGAATGGTCCCCACGATTTTCAGCCAGGCTATTCTTTATTCGGTGCCCTTCTAGCCCAGAGTGCAACTCGAGCACCATCAGCTCAGGGTTCTTCTATGCATGGTTCTCCTAGTGGCTATTCTGGTGTCAGGGGTTCATTTCAGTCCCAGTCTCCAGCTCCAGGGAGCTGTTACGAGTGTGGATAGTTCGGGCATATGAGGAGGAACTGTCTTCATCTTCTTGGAGGTCTATCTCAGATGAGGAGCCAACCTTCGACTTCAGCTCTAGTTACTTCAACACCCACCTAGGCAGCCAAGGGTGGTGGTCAGTCAGCTAGAGGCCGCCTTAGAGAGGGAGGTCGAGCAGGTGGAGGTCAGGCCCGTATGTATGCCTTTGCAGCCAGGCCAGATGCTATGGCCTCCGATGCAGTGATCGCAGGTATTGTCTCAGTCTGTTGCCGAGATGCTTTGGCTTTATTTGACCCTGGTTCTACCTATTCCTATGTTTCATCATATTTTTCCCATTTTCTGGATATGCCCCGTGAGTCTTTAGTTACCTCTGTTCATGTGTCGACTCCGATGGGCGATACTGTTGTTATAGAACATATGTATCGGTCGTGTGTGATTTCTATTGGGGGTCTGGAGACCCGAGTGGACCTACTGTTACTCATCATGGTCGATTTTGATATGATAGTGGACATGGATTGGTTATCTCCGTGCCATGCTGTTATTGATTGTCACGCTAAGACCGTGACCTTAGCTATGCCCCGATGTCCGAGGGTTGAGTGGAGAGGTTCTTCTGATTATGTGCCTAGCAGGGTGATTTCCTACCTGAAGGCTCAGCATATAGTTGAGAAGGGGTGTTTATCGTATCTGGCTTTTGTAAGGGATGTCAGTGGTGAGACTCCCACTATTGATTTGGTTCCTGTGGTCCATGACTTTTCGGACGTGTTTCCTGCAGACCTGCCAGGCATGCCACCTGACAGGGACATTGATTTTGGTATTGACCTGGTGCCATGCACTCATCCTAGTTCTATTCCACCTTATCGTATGGCACCAGCAGAGGTAAAGGAATTAAAGGAGCAGCTTCAAGAACTCCTAGATAAGGGGTTCATTCGGCCTAGTGTGTTACCTTGGGGTGCACCGGTGTTGTTGGTAAAGAAGAAGGATGGTTCTATGCGTATGTGTATTGATTATCGGCAGCTGAACAGGGTTACAGTGAAGAATCGGTATCCCCTGCCTCGTATAGATGACTTGTTTGATCAGTTGCAGGGTGCAAGGGTATTTTCCAAGATTTACTTGCGTTCTGGCTATCATCAGTTGAAGATTAGGGGGCCAGACATCCCGAAGACTGCTTTTAGGACTAGATATGGTCATTATGAGTTCCTGGTTATGTCATTTGGGCTGACGAATGCCCCAGCAACCTTTATGCACTTGATGCATAGTGTATTCCGGCTTTATCTGGATTCTTTCATCATCGTATTCATTGACGATATCTTGGTGTAATACCGATCTCGGGAAGATCATGAGTAGCATTTGAGAGTTGTGCTTCAGACCTTGAAAGAGAATTGATTGTATGCAAAATTTTCGAAGTGTGAAATCTAGCTTGATTCAGTAGCATTCTTGGGGAAAGTGGTGTCCAGTGAGGGTATTCAGGTTGATCCGAAGAAGGTAAAGGCGGTGCAGAGTTGGCCTAGACCGTCATCAGCTACTGAGATTCGCAGTTTCCTTGGTTTGGCAGGGTAATACTGCCGTCTCGTCGAGGGATTCTCATCTATTGAAATACCTATGACCAGACTGACCCATAAGGGTGCTCAATTTAGGTGGACTGAGGAGTGTGAGGAGAGCTTTCAGAAGCTAAAGTCAGCTTTGACTACAGCTCCGGTATTGATTTTGCCTACGGGTTCAGGTTCTTATACAGTTTGTTGTGATGCCTCAAGAGTTGGATTTGGAATGGTTTTGATGCAGGATGGTAGGGTGATTGCCTATGCGTCCAGATAGTTGAAGGTGAACGAGAAGAAATATCCGGTGCACGATATTGAGCTAGCAGCTATTGTTCACGCCTTGAAGATTTGGCGTCATTATTCGTATGGAGTGCATTGTGAGATTTTCACTGATCACCGTAGTTTGCAGCATCTGCTTAAGCAGAAGGATCTGAATTTGCGTCAGAGGAGGTGGTTGTATCTTCTCAAGGACTATGACCTCACTATTTTATATCATCCGGGGAAGGCCAATGTAGTGGCCGATGCCCTGAATCGTAGAGCGGAGAGTTTGGGGAGTTTAGCTTACCTTCCAGTAGCAGAGCGACCTTTAGAACTTGATGTTCAGGCTTTAGCAGGTCAGTTGGTGAGATTGGATCTATTAGGGCCTCCGCGGGTATTGGCTTGTGTAGCCTCCAGGTCTTCTCTTTATGATCAGATTAGAGCATGCTAGTATGATGATCCACATTTGCTTGTTCTTCGGGACAGGGTCCATCGCGGTGATGCCAGAGATGTGGTTATTGGTGATGATGGGGTCATGAAGATGCAGGGCCGGATTTGCGTGCCCGATGTGGATGGGCTTCGAGATTTGATTCTAGCTGAGGCCCATAGTTCGCGGTATTCTATCCATCCAGATGTATTAGGATCTGAGACAACATTATTGGTGGAGGCGGATGAAGAGAGATATTGTTGAGTTTGTGGCTCGGTGTCTCAACTGTCAGCAGGTCAAGTATGATCACCAAAGGCTAGGTGGACTGCTTCAGAGATTTGATATTCCGTAGTGGAAGTGGAAGCAGATCACCATGGACTTCGTAGTTGGACTCCCACGAACTTCGAGGAGATTTGATGCTATATGGGTTATTGTGGATCGGCTGACCAAGTCCGTGCACTTCATTCCTATTTGTACTACTTATTCTTTGGAGCGGTTAGCTGAGATTTATATCAGGGAGATTGTCCGATTGCATGGGGTCCCAGTTTCTATTATTTCTGACAGAGGTACTCAGTTCACATCTCAGTTCTGGATAGCCGTGCAGAGAGAGTTGGGTACTCAGGTCGAGTTGAGCACATCGTTTCATCCTCAGACCGACGGGCAGTCGGAGCGTACTATTCAGATTTTGGAGGATATGTTGCGTGAATGTGGCATTGATTTTGGGGGTTCATGGGACAAGTTTCTGCCTCTCGCGGAGTTTGCATATAATAATAGTCATCAGTCGAGTATCCAGATGGTTCCGTATAAGGCTTTATATGGTCGGAGGTGCAGATCTCCGGTTGGTTGGTTTGACTCGGGCTAGGCTATTGGGCACATACTTGGTTCAGGATGCTTTGGGTAAGGCAAAATTGATTCAGGAGCGACTTCGCATGGCACAATCTTGGTAGAAGAGTTATGCGGACCGGAAGGTCCGAGATATGTCTTTCATGGTTGGGGATAAGGTGTTGCTGAAAGTGTCACCCATTAAGGGTGTTATAAGATTCGGGAAGATGGGAAAGCTGAGTCCCCAGTTTATTTGGCCTTTTGAGGTGCTTAAGAGGGTTGGGGAGGTGGCTTATAGACTTGCCTTGCCTCCTAGCTTATCGAGTATTCATCCGGTTTTCCATGTTTCGATGCTCCGGATGTATGTTGGTCACCCGTCTCATGTTTTGGACTTCAGCACGGTGCAACTCGAGGGTGATATGTCATATGAGGTACAACCAGTGGCTATTTTGGGTCGTCAGGTCAGAAAGTTGAGATCTAAGGATATAGCGTCAGTGAAGGTTCAGTGGAGAGGACAGCCGGTGGAGGATGCCACCTGGGAGACCGAGTGGGAGATGCTGGATAGATATCCTCACTTATTCGAGACTCCAGGTATGTTTCTAGACCCGTTCGAGGACGAACGTTTTTTTAATAGGGGGAGGATGTAACGACCCAGCCGGTCGTTCCGAGAGATTAGCCCCATTTCCCCCATTTCTGCTTTATCATATGTTTCCTAGCCTATTTATTTTGTGTTGGGTTGGTTGGTTCGGGTTCAGAGTGGTCGTGGTGAGAATTGAGACACTTAGTCTCTTAAATTAGCTTAATAATAGAAAAATTCAAATGGGAGTTGACTTATTGGTAAACGACCTCGGAATGTGGATTTCATGGCTCATATAGCTTCGTTAGGTGATTTGGGACATAGGAGTGTGTTCGGAATAAAGTTTCGATGTCTGATGTAGAATTAGGCTTGAATTGCCGAAAGTTAGTTTTTGGCGATTTCCGATCGGCAGTGGAAAATAGGTCATAGGGGTCGGAATTGGATTCTAACAGTTGAAGAGGATTCCTAATTTCATTTTGGATATGTGTGCAAAATTTCAGGTTAATTGGATGTGTTTTGGTTGGTTTAGGCATCAATGGCGAAATTTAGAAGTTTCAAAGTTCATAGGCTTGAATTTGGTGTGTTTTTTGTGTTTTTGTGTTGTTTTTTGTGTTTCGAAGGCTCGACGAAGTTGGAATGATGTTATGGGATATTTTGGTATGTTTGGTTGAGGTCCTGAGGGCCTCGTATGTGTTTCGGGTGGCTAACGGATCAACTCTTAGGCTTAAAAACTGGGCAGATTTTGCTGGTGTGAGTTTCTGGTTTCTTTCTACGCGATCGCAGGAGGATATTTGCAATCGCGTAGGCCTAGCTAAGGATGGCAGGATTCTTTTTATATGAGATAGCGTGGTGGAGGTTGCGATTGCGTAGAGTTGAAGGGGTGCGTGGGGGGCTGAGTCGTTGTTCTTCGCGATCGCGTATAATGGTTCGCGATCGCGTGGGTTTATGTCCGGTTTAATCGAGATCGCGTGTGAATGTCTGCGATCACGTAGTGTAATTTGATGGGGTAGTAGAATTTTTCTTCGTGATCGCGTGGGAATTTCCGCGATCGCAGTGAAGAAAGAGGCCTGCGCAGAACAATTTTTAAGTTCTAAATTCGGGGATTCTTGGCCATAACTCAATATTTTCATTAGAGAGCTCGGGGGAAGGAGATTTTGGACGAGCTTTTCAGTGGGGTTCTTGTGGTAAGTGTTCTTCAATCATTTCTGGTTCAATTTCATGAATTTGTCTTGATTTCCACCATGCAATTTGAGAAATTGATGCAGGAAAATTGGGAAAAATGGGAAGAAAGATTTGAAAATTCTTTTGGTGTTTTGAGTGGGAAATTGAGGTCGTATTTTGGTAAATTTTGTATGGGTAGACTCGTAAGGGAATGAGGATTCTAGTTTTGAGATTTTTATCAAATTTCGAGACGTGAGCTCGGTTTTGGCCGAATTTCGAGAATTGTGCTAAAATTTGTATCTTTCTATTGGGTTTTGTTCTATTAGCATATATTGATGATGTTAAGCTGATTTTGGTTAGATTCGGAGAATTTGGGAGCCAATTCAAGGGGCAAGCACATCGCGGAGTAGGTTTTGGGCTGTCTTGAAGTGAGTAACAAATGTAACTTTAAACCTGAGGGTATGACACCCCTCGATTTGGTATTGTTTTGGTAAATGAGGTGACGCACATGCTAGGTCACGAGCGTAGGGGCGTGCATCGATAGGGATTGTCACATGGTCCATCCCGTAGCGATTATTAAGCCGCGTATTCGATTTTAAACCTTATGATATCCTGCATTTTAGAAATTTATACTTGTTTATGGGATGTGAGCCATGATTGGGGCCTTGTGCCGACCTGTTTAGACCCTCAGAGGTACTTTGACACTATTCTACCACTATCCTGATAAAACATCTGTGAACTCACCCATGTTTCCTACTTGTTGTTATTTTCACTGTTATCACACTGTTTTGAAAATTATGAAAAGTATTTTTTTTGGGCTGAGTCCCGTGAGTTGAGATGAATTTGCCCAAGTGGCTTGTGAGGGTGACTAAGTCAGGCCGAGAGCCGAGTATGTGAGGATAGTTAAGGGACGGGCTGCACGCCGCAACAATATATATGTTATGTATTACATGTGGGTCGGGCTGCACGCCGCGACAATATAGATTATATATATATATGGATCGGGCTGCACGCCGCAACAATATATGTTATATATATAGATCGGGCTGCATGCTGCAGCAATATGCATATTGGATCGAGCTGCACGCCGCAGCAGATATAGCACTTGGGCTGAAGGAGCCCCTCCAGGAGTCTGTACACCCCTAGTGAGCGCAGTCGACTATTATATGGATCGGGCTGCACGCCGCAGCGTATGTTATATATAAGGATTGGGCTGCACGCTGCAGCGTATGTTATATATATGGATCGGGTTGCACGCCGTAGCAGTATATATATATATATATATATATATATATATATATATATTATAAGTGGAGCGGGCTGCCCGCCGCAACAGTTGCGTGTGTTCATGGTACTTGCTGAGTAAGAGTGTTAAGTGAGAGTATGAGATATTGATAGTGGAGTCACGAGTGACTGAGAGGCTTGCCCGAGAGGCTTTATTGTTAGTGCTACTGCGCCCGAGGGGCTTATAATTTATGCAAAAATGCTTTTTTCACTCTTCTTTACACTGAGCCTCTGATGATAAATGTTTTTATACGAGATTTTAAATGGAAACTGGAGTTTTATGAAATATTCAGAATTGTAGATTCTAACTTGAATTATTCATTTCCACTGTTATTTCATTATATGGATTTACATGACTTATAAATGCTTGTCGCTACACTCAAGTTTTTAGTTACTTTGATTTCTTACTGAGTTGGCGTACTCACGTTACTCCCGCCACCTCTGTGTGCAGATCCAGGTACCGGACCATCTCACTAGTTGACTTCCGGACGTCTTGGAGTTGTTCGAGGATTTGAGGTAGCTGCTCAGCGTCCCCAACTCACCCCCTTTCCTTCCCTAAGATATTAGCTTCTTTTGTACCTCAGACTTTTGTTGTAGCTAGCCACTATGTCGTACATTGTATTTTTCAGTCTTAGATCCTCATGACAGTTGACTCCAGGTTTTGGGGAAGTGTGTATTTTGTTTCATCTCATTCTGCTATTTTAAAATCTGCTGAGTTTTGGGAAATTATGATATATATATATATTGATAGTCTGAAATGCTTGGCTAGCCTAGTTCCATGATAGGCGCCATCACGGTCGGTTAGGATCTGGGGTCGTGACAGAAATAGGCCATGCATGTGGCACTAAGTTGTGGTTTGTGATATTAATGAACTAATTTGGGTAGTTCCTGTTAAAATTGGTTGAGGGAAGAAGGAATTTCCATTTTTGGACCTTGTAGTCTATTTCACATGTTAAGTGTTTGATGCAATTCCTAAGAGAGTTACACCATGGGTAGTCTTTGTAGTTGTTAATCGATTTTCACTTTCTCCTTATAGATTACTATTGCTAGAGGTGTTGGTGCGTTGTTGTAACTTAAGGAAAGCTCAACCAGGTATGGGGGCTAAACTTTATCTCTCGTAATTGAATTCCATATTATTTCCGTATGTTTAAGTATGACCGGCCCCAAATCCCAAATATCTTCATTCCGGGCTATCCCCTATAAACTCATAAACATGATCCTTTCGAACGAGCCTTATAGTGAGCAATAGATGTTTAAAGTAAGGATTGCTTATTAAAATGGCAGTCTCGGGGTGGTATTTTTAATGAAAACTGGTATACCAATTAGGTGAGGAAAACTCGATGTGCTTAATACTCCTATTTTCTAGTATGAGTACTAAATGCCTTGATTGTGTGTGTTTAGTCGATGATAAACTATAAAGATACTTGAAAATGAATTAAATACACTGGAGAAATAGAGTGTGGATAACATATATACTTGTGCCTAGCGAGGCTATGAAATGAGAAAATATATATGAAATCGATTACGAAACGAGCCTCGACTCAACTGTTTAAGATAACTTCTAAAAGTTGAATTTCCCTAAAATCTCTTTTGGTATTTATGGCTAAAACCCTCTCTTCTTAGTAATCGAACCTCTATGGTGCTCCCCTATAAATTGTGTAAGCCTTAATCTTGATTGATGAAGGAAATAATATTCCAAACGTATTTGTATTGCAATACCTTAGGTGTCATATGCATTCAAATGCTTTCATGATGCTATGTTGTTACTTTGTGAAGTATCGATGTTATGGAAAATATGTTAAATTGCCAAAGAATGTGAAAGTCTCTATATGCCCATGATTCGTGTTTTCTCTCATGTGTTCTTGATGTTTTGAACTGAACGACTTGTTGATGAAATTGATATGGATGTGAAATATGTGGAAATGAATTGAATTATGAAATGGGGCCTAGTGCCAGGTATGATTAATGATTATGGCCACTAGCATTGGAAGACTTGAAATATATGTGTACAATGAGAAATGAGATGATTAATGAAAACTGATAATGTATTGAGTAAGACGGCCTAGCAGATCGGGCCGTGATCGGACGCCATGCCGCACATATGGTGGTATTGTGCTGGGAATTGAATTGGAATGGAAACATGAAATGATATTGTGGGAAAATGTCTCCAAGGGAGATGACCTAGCCGATTGGTTCGTGATCGGACTCCGTATAAGAGTACGGTGGTATTGAGGATAATGAGGTGCTAATGCTAATAATGGCCCAAATTAAAGTTAAGATGTTTTCTCGGGAAAGCTTATGTGATTCCTTAATTGATGTTGTGGTGTTGCTTATGCTTCTCATTGAATTCTTGAATTCTTCTTATTGCATTATTGATCTTTTTCTAAAGGAGATGTGTGTTACTTCCGTATTTTGACAATCATTAGGTTTCACTTGGGCATTTGGATGTTATTGATTGTGACTTGATTGTTTCTATGGCTTTCTTCTTCTTGTATGCTTATTCTATTTTGAAAGATAACTTTTAGCTTACATACTAGTACTATTCGACCGTACTAATGTCCTTTTTTCCGGGGACGCTGCATCTTTAATGGATGCAGGTGGTTCCACAGTAGGCGGCAGTGATCAGCGATGCCTTGGTCCGACTATTGGGCCTTATGGAGAGTGTAGCCCAGACTGGTGCACTCCCTGGGGAAGAAGTGGTATCTCAGGCTGGAAAAGGATTCTAGACTCCTGCTACCCACATTCCGAACCAGATTACTACTCAGCTTCATACCTCAGCATCCTATCCAGTTGGGGTAGTTTAGCCAGTTGCTGCAGCATCGCTCGTTGATGGGACAACTATGTCCTCTAATGCTTTTTGGAGATTGGATAGGTTTATCAAGATTTTCCCTATTCATTTCAGTGGTGCCACTTTAGAGGACTGTTAATATCCAATTTTTCCTCATATTATTTTAAAATTGCATATATACCTTCAAAAACATGTTTTCATAACAACTGGTACTTTTCTGTAATTTCCCCACATTTTTATTAATTTATTCAGTATTTCATTTCTAATAATTAATTATAAATTGAATTACAAATGATTTCAAAAAAAAAATTTCTTGATTTAATATATTATTTTTAATCCTATTAAACCAAAATATTTCACAATTAGCCAAATTGGCACTCTTTGGCTATAATTGTAATAACCTTGCAGTTATAACCTAATCATATGTTTTATACTATTTTTATCCAATAATTAGTCATTTGTATTCTTTAATACTTATTAATCATGTAATTTAATTTACTAAGAATCAATTTCATTTTTTGCAATTATCAGCTATTTTATAAATTATTTTAGTTAACTTTAATTGGGTATTTAATAGTTAGCCACTCTCTATTTAAATTCTAGCCTAAATCTAATCGGACCCCAACCCCAATTAAATAAGCCCAAATACCAGGCCCATTCTACTTAATTCCTACCTGGCCCAACCCCGGATCAATCTGAGCCGTTGATCAAATTAGATCAACGGCCCAGATTTCACCTTCCATAATCAAAACCCTAACGACCTCCCCCCGTCTCTAATTTCCCCCCCTCTCACACTCTCTCTCTATCTCTCTATTTCTCTCTAGAGACCTCTGGTCTCTCCACCTCCGATGAGGTCTGTTCATTTTCTCCGGTCGCCTCTTAGCCGGAAACCATGGAATCCTCACCGTCCTTAGGCCTCTCATGGATCCTTCTCACCGGTGTTGTTGTCTCTAAGGTCTTCAAGAGACTAGGGTCCACTCCCTCACACCTTTGTCCTGTCTCAGGCCTTCATGGCTCGATTCCAGTAAGATTTTCCTACTTTCCGGCTAGATCCGGTGTTTCCTATACGAACTCTCTCTCTCTCTCTCTGGGTTCTCTCTTTGCAATCCTAACTTCTAAACTTCCTATTATTTTAGATCTGTAACAGATCTATGCGTGTTATGAGGTTTTCCTGAGTTTTCTTTAAAGATTCTCCTATTTTTCGAACGATCCTTCATTTTTTCCAAAACTAGGGTTTCTTGACCCCTTTTTAAACATTTGATCTTCTGATTTTAGTATTAGTATTGATTTCCAGTATGTTTTTAAACGTTATTCTTAAATCTCCTCTTTTACTCTTAAGTATTCTGATGAAACCCTAATTTTTAGGGTTTATGTCCGTATTATTTATCTATATGTTCTTTTGGATTCTCTCTGAGTTTTTTGCCATAATTTTGTTGTTAGGGTTTTGATTTTCTATTGTTTCTACAAATACTTGCTTAGGGTTTCTCTGATTTTGTTCAATACATGTTGTTTAACGATTAATAGGTCTGACTGTTTGCCTTATTGATTGTTCACAGAATAATTTATTCTGATTTTTGTGTAAACTCCTTAGACCTATGATATCTTCCTTGAATATGTGACTTTGTGTATTTTCCTTGGAATTGTGTACTGATTTTCGAATTGTTTCCTTGTCTGTGTAATATTTTTCTTAGTTAGCATTGAGTCCCTGTGATTTTCAATCCCATCCGTGATTCTGGTGACTAATTTTCAGAACTAAATTGTACTATACACTATTTATGTGCACGAATAGGCTGCTGATTGTCTGACATATACTCTCCCTAATTATGTGTTATTTACCTAGACTTAATTGCTTGCTATATACCTTACTTCTCCTTTTATGGTAAAGGTCAGTTTTATAGTTGATTCTTTTCCTTATTTAACTCTAATTGTGCCGTTTGAATTATGACTCCCTAATGAAAGGGAGTCCAGGTCTTTGATTGATTCTGATTGAACATTATTTCTATAATTATGTTAACCTATTACTCCTTACCTTATTTCACTACTCGTTCTCAAAACTATAAATACTCTAGTCTTTCACGAACAGACATACATGAACTGATATGTTCAAAAATCTCTCTCTCACAATTAGAAAATTCTCTGCTCTCTCTTCTGTGCTAACTACTACTATTCTAAGTTAGCCGGCTGTAAGCCAAGGCTAACTATTGTGCATCTCCTACTTTTCTGTTTGTGTTACTGCTTTCTTCACTTCACTGGTATGTTCTAATTTGGATTTCAGTCATCAAACCAACATGTTTCTACTACTGTTGTAATTCAGTATGCTTCCAATATGCTTACTTATTCTTCAGCATGTATCTAGGATCCTGAACTTCCCTCTGCATGTTTAAGTTAGGCTTTATTTGTTTATGACCAGCATGTTTATGTACACTTAGCACCTACTTCTTACATGCCTATGACTGGTACATTAGTTTAACTATGGCCTTAGTTGTTAATCTAACCTAGCACTTTACTGTACCCCTGATCCCCTAGACCCTTAAGAGTTTCTGATTGTATGTCTATGTGTGTATCTGCCAACTGCATGTCTGCCCTTACATGCTCTGTATTTATCCCTCAAATCCCATTACCCCTGTTTGTGATTGTTGGACTATCCTTGGTCCTTTGTGTGATATTAAGCTTCCATTTCCTTCTTCAAAACTCTTTTCTTACTTAAACCCCTCTAAAAAAATAAAAAATAAAAGCACTTTCACATATACTCTTAGAAGTCTAAGTTTAGCCCCCTTCGTGTGAGCACTGCTTTGGGACCCTTTGAGTACCCTCTGAACTTTGACACACAAGGCAGGCACTTCCCACACTGCACATGTTTAAATCTTTGGCTATGTCTGGGTGTGAGCACTACCCGGGAGCCCTTGAGGTCCTTAGGGAACTCTGACACACCCGAACTATGAAAGGCTATGCAACACCAAAGGCATTGAGGTTTGGAAGATCCAGGCCTAATTGAAGGCTCCCTATAGAAATAACTTCTTATTTTTCCTTTAGTTGTGTAATTCATAATTCCCTGGCCTGTAATAATTTGTAAACAAATATTTGGGAATGGATAGTGGAAAGGGAAGGGTAGTTATATAGATTATCCATATTAAAGGGTAGATATAATGCCTGTAGGTTTACATTTCTTACGTGTGCACTAGAAATTCATGGTTAGGGCTGATTGTATGCGATCATATCATGCATTAGACATCTTGTTTCTTAGGCCCACGTTTACTGTTTCAGCATCTAGTTATGGCATTATCATTTATCATATATAAATCATGCTCTAGGATTAATCATTAATATAAACCCGTTATTCATGTAAACCAGTTCTAATATCGCTGTAATGTTGTGTTACACCTAGGAATCATGCTTAGGATAATAATGCGCTAATAAACAAGTCATCCTCATACTTGCTGCATAGCATGTTCAAATACTGTGACTTTATGCATTTAGAAATCTTGCCTAGGAATTCTAGATTCTGCATCCTTATGTGTGCATATTAGATATCATGTCTTAGGACCTCATTCAACACCTAGTTTAACTACTGATTGCATGAAAAAGGCCTTGAAAAATAATTTCACGATGTTTCCAAACAACTGGTAATAGTTCTGTATTTTTGCAACACCTAAGTACAACATGTTTAGGAAAACTAACTTGTAATAGTTTCTTTAATAATCTGGATAATTACTGAGTATTGTCATACCTTTAAGCAAGCATTAGGTGTTAAATCTATTAAAACTGAAAACATACTCCTTTATACTTGCTGCTTAACTATTAATGTTTATAATCAGTAAGAAACTGATAAAATTTATCCTATTAATCAGTAATAAAGCTGCCTCACTATTGCATTCTCACCTAGATATCATGCCTTAGGTTTGGAATTTACTAAAGCCTTACTTGTGTTTGAGTCGTGCTAATCATCTGCATAATCTGTGGAGGAATACTTGGGCCTTGTATCTGCTCTTATTTGTTTTCCCTTATCTGAAGTCCTAATTGTCGTTGTTTGTCGCTTATAATCTTGTCCTTTAAACCTAGGGGTTAACCTAGTACCTCCTTTTAGGATAGTAGTCCTAGCCTCCTCCAGGACTAATAGGATGGGATGGGTAATAGCACGCAATAAAGTTCGTGACCAACATACGCTTAATTACCTGCACCGGTGGGAAGGGTAGAATATGGATATGATGACCGGTGCGCTAATACCACATGTAACCCCTCTTCGAGGATTGATTACCGGGTATTGCATTGATGTGATCCATATTATTATAAACCTAAGACACCAGTATAGACTAGTTCGTAATCATATCTACTATTTTCTAAACACATATATATGCTTAAGACTTAAATCCCCTCTTATTTGAGCTTTTATTTATTATTTGCTAGTTGTACAAATTCACGAAACCATTTGGCCGGGAACCACACTTGTGGATCCTGAGGGGTGCCTAACACCTTCCCCTTAGGATAATTTCAAGCCCTTACCCAAATCTCTGGTTAGCAACGTAGTTATAATTGAACCCCTTAGGTGCCCTAACGCATCGTTAAAATCGTTAGGTGGCGACTCTTCAAAATATGCAAACCCCTTTCCCAAAAGGAAAGAGTTGTCCCAACCAATGTCATAAAACCGAAAATCCACGAGGAAGAGGAAAAAAGTGTGCGCGGCAGCATGGCGACTGTGCTGGGGATATCCAGGATTTTACCATTTCAAATTGTTTCGTGAATTTATGCCTTTATTTTAAATATTTTCACCCTTTTCGAATCCCTTTACATGCAATTAATTGTTTACTTCGGGTATTTACTTTTCTTCAAAAACGTAACTGACATGTCTCTTTGTTTCCTTTTGTAACTGCTTTAAATCATTGCTACCGTTTTTACCGCTTTCTTTAACGTGCAAATAAGTGACAACTTGTTTTAATACTTATTTCATAAATCATGCTCAACATTCATACTCCACTCGTGCCAAATAAAATACTATAGCAACACTTGATGAGTGGTTGCGCCCTTCCTATATTATCACCCACTAAATTCGGAAAGGCTTATTTGCAGTAAAACTAGTCGATCAGCGGTGCAGTCGACGATTCCGTGCCTTTCCTCCTTGAGTTGTCCTCTCAAGGGTACCAGTCTAAAACCCCATAGAAACCATACTCTGTTGCACTATTGCATGCATCATGGTCAAACCTAGTCAAGCTTAAGTGTGGTCGCATGATTGCTTTTAAGATAGCCTTATCCAAAACCCCACAGGGTTTCCCTTAACCCAAACGGGCGCCCTCATGTTCTATGCATTTATTTGGAGAACTAAATGCTTCCTGCTAATTATTGACGATAAATAGTCGAGTCCGGCGGGGGTAAGGGCCTAACCCTATTTTCTTTGCAGAAAAAAAAATGAGGCACGAAGTCCCCAGATTCGGCATGGTCTCCAACATCCACCCAAAACTGTTGAGTTGGTGGGGGGATCTGCACTCTAGCGAAAAGCTATCGTCAGAAACACTTGGGTAATCTACCATCTCTTCTAGAAATCCAGCCTAACAAAATGATAGTAGAGGCTGCTACCCTATTCTGGGATCGTGAAAGGTCCGTGTTCCACTTTGGGAACATTGAAATGGCGCCGTTGATAGAAGAGATCGGAGGGCTCGCTAACCTAGTATAGGAAACTCCGGGGTTATTGATGCCTGAGAACCGCACAAGCAAAAGTTTCCTCAAAATGATGGGTCTGAAAAAGGACGCGGAATTGGTATATCTGGAGGATTCATACATTCCTTTTGACTACCTGTACGAAAGGTATGGCTACAACAAATCATACCATACCTACCATGACGAGTTTGCTATCACCTCTCTGGGACACGTCTATCACCGAGTGTTCGTGTTTATGGTCTTCTTTTTGTGTTTGATCATGTTCCCGATGAAGAAGGGAAGGATCCATACTAGGCTAGCCATGGTAACTAAGACCATAATGGAAGGGGTAAATGGGCAATATTTCAGAATTGTGCCCATGATCGTTGCAGACATATATCGGGCCTTAGAAAGGTGTCAACAAAGAGCAAAGCATTTCGAAGGTTGCAATTTATTACTTCAACTCTGGCTCATGGAACATCTCCAAAAAGGCGAATATCGACAGGACATCCACCGCCAAATGTGGGATGACCACATAGCTTTCCATCACCCAAAGCGAATGAACTATATCCCTTACATGTTCGCTCCGCCTGAAGACGCTAAAGGATGGGTTGAGATTTTTGATAACTTGACTGAAGAACATTTCCCCCCTCTCACTCTCTCTCTCTATCTCTCTAGTTATGTCACGATCCAAAATCCAACACGGGTCGTGATGGCATCCAACACCGAAGTCAGGCAAGCCAACAATTGTTTACTAGTGAGATTTTTCTTATTAACATACCAATCCCACATATTTCCCAAAGTTTTAAACTTAGCTCATCTAAATAAAAGCGGAAACATTTACAAATTTAGATACATACATCCAAAATGATCGTGATCCAATATATATACAGTCCCAAAATAAGAATCTACTAAGTGCGTGCCAGGAACTAGTGTCACAAGTCAATGGGCGAACTAGTAGAATATACATAAGATGATACAAGTTGTACTGCTGTTTCAAAGGATGTAGGTAGAAATAAACAAAAGATAACTCCATAGCACAACAGAGAATCGCCAAAAGAGGCAGCTCACCGTGGAGTCAGGTCCATAATATATATGTGAAGCTCCGGTCAGATAACCAGAAACACCAACCCCAGAACCTGTACACTTAAGTAAAGAAGTGCAGCATGAGTACATAAATATATATGTACCCAATGAGTATCCCGCCTAACCTCGAAGAGGTAGTAACGAGAGGTTAACCTGACACTCACTAAGGTCCAACATTATAATTTAACAGAATGTAAACAGTAGGCATGTAAGGACAGTGAAGCAACAAGTATATATGTAAGATATTGAATCCAGAAAGAATACTGAGGATAAATAAAACAATTAACACTTCACCTTTTTCCCAAATCTCTTTCAGATCAATTTCATGAAATTTAATAACAAATAAATCATATTCATGCAAGGTACCAAAAGTGCACCTTTTGCTGATGATCGAACGGCCCGTACCAAAAGTGCACCTCTCAACCTCTCTATGCACTGCCGATGATTGATCGGCCCGTCCCAAAAGTGCATCTCTCAACCTCTCTACGCACTGCCGAGGATCGAATGGCCCGTCCCAAAAGTGCATATCTCAATATCTCTACGCACTGCCAAGGATCGATCGGCCTGTACCAAAAGTGTGTCTTTCATAAGAGTGGGGGAAATCACGCTCCGCTCGCGGAATACAAATTTGCGAAGCGGTCACATGCACATAAATTATTCCTTTTTAAAAGAGAATACCTTTCCATGAACAATTACTTACAAGTTTTTCTCAAATTTCATAACTTCGGAATCGTAAGCAACAGGAAATGTTAATTCAGCACGCATATAGTTCATATCAAGTAAAACACAAGGCATGATGTGGGCCTAACTACCCGGACATAATAGTAATAGTCGCTACGTACGGACTCTCGTCACTTTGCACGTATGTAGCCCCCCCACAAATTATCACATGTATCATTTAAATAACCTAGGGGGACAATTCCCCCTTACAAAGTTAGAAAGGAGACTCACCTCGGTATAATGACATCAATGCATGCTCAAAGTAGGGAAATTATCCTAATTTTTCAATAATTCAACATTCTTGAGAAATTCCCAAAGTCCAACCCCGGGCCCGCATGCTCGGATTCTAATAATTCTCGAAGGGAACACTCACCCAAAGCCTAAGGATCATTAGTATACGATTCTTACTTGATTTCATAGCAAATTCACGGGAAAATTCTCAAATTATCACAAGCTCTAGGTTACTACCCAATTCTTGATTTTTCACTAATTTAGGTAGTTAATTAAGCTAGAAATCCATGCATGAAGCTAAGATTAGAGTATATTTTACTTACCTTAAATGACCAAGTTGATAGCCCCTCACTAATGGTGGAAATCGCCCCAAGGAAGAAGAAGAAGATGAGAAAATGTGTTAAGACCCGTGTATTAAAATACACTGTCTGGACAGTGTTTTTGCACCTGCGGCTCGAGGACCGCACCTGCGAGCAAAGGCCCACACCTGCAGAAATGGAATGGGGATCCTGGGCCTGCACCTACACATGCGGAGTGGAGGCCGCACCTGCGGAGTGGAGACCGCACCTGTGGAGTGGAGACCGCACCTGCGGTTCCGCTCATGCGGAACTTTGTCCGCACCTGCGAGAATTGTCCAGACCACTAGGGGTCGCACCTACGATGCTGGGGACCGCAGGAGCGTCCCGCACCTACAACTGGGCAACCGCACCTGCGGTCACAGCAGAACAGGTGCACCATAAGCTATTTTAGCTGGTTTTTAGCCCTGTTAGGTGCCCGAGAGGCACCTCGGCCCACCCGAGCCTTAGTCCAAATATACCAACAAGTCCCAAATTATAATACAGACTCGCTCGAGCCTTCGGAACACCCAAAAAAGGCTAAAACTCAAAATCACACCTCCAAACCCCAAGAACCAAACTTGTGCTCCAGTTTTATTTGTGAAGAAAAAGGATTGGTCTATGCAGATGTTTATTGATTACAGCCAGTTGAACAAGGTTTCCATTAAGAACAAGTATCCTTTGCCGCACATCGATGATTTGTTTGACCAGTTGCAGGGTGCTCGCGTTTTTTCTAAGATTGATTTGCGATCAGGGTATCATCAGTTGAGGATTCGGGCTTCATCCGAAGACTGCTTTTCGTACGAGATATGACCATTATGAGTTCCTAGTGATGTCCTTTGGCTTGACTAATGNGGGTATCATCAGTTGAGGATTCGGGCTTCAGATGTTCCGAAGACTGCTTTTCGTACGAGATATGGCCATTATGAGTTCCTAGTGATGTCCTTTGGCTTGACTAATGCCCCAACATCATTCATGGACTTGATGAATAGGGTGTTCAGGACATATATTGATTCCTTCGTCATTGTCTTCATTGATGACATTTTGATTTACTCCCGTAGACTGGGGGAGCACGAGCAGCATTTGAGAGTCGTGCTCCAGACCTTGCGAGAACAGAAGCTATATGCTAAGTTCTCCAAGTGTGAGTTTTGGTTGGACTCCGTGGCATTTTTGGGGCATGTGGTATCTGGAGAGGGTATAAAGGTTGATCCTCAGAAGATCGAGGCAGTTCAGAGTTGGTCGCGTCCTACTTCAGCCACAGAGATCAGGAGCTTTTTGGGCCTAGCAGGCTATTATCGCTGATTTGTGGAGGGTTTCTCTTCTATTGCAGCTCCATTGACTAGATTGACTCAGAAGAATGGCCATTTCGATGGCCTGACGAGTGTGAGGCGAGCTTTCAGAAGCTCAAGACAACATTGACCTCAGCGCCAGTTCTAGTATTGCCTTCCGATTCTGGGATGTACACAATATATTGCGATGCTTCACGCATTGGCTTGGGATGTGTATTGATGCAGGAAGGGACAATTATTGCTCATGCTTCACGCCAGCTGAGGGTTCATGAGAAGAATTACCCTGTGCACGATTTGGAGTTGGCGGCGATTTTTCATGCTCTTAAGATTTGGAGGAACTATTTGTATGGAGTGTCATGTGAGGTTTATACAGACCACCGTAGCTTGCAGCACTTGTTCAAGCAGAAGGATCTTAATTTGAGGCAGCGCAGATGGCTTGAGTTGTTGAAGGATTATGATATCACCATTCTTTATCACCCGGGCAAGGCAAATGTGGTGGCAGATGCTTTGAGCAGGAAGGCTGAGAGTATGGGTAGCTTGGCTTATATTGCAGCAGAGGAGATACCTCTAGCCTTAGACATTCAGTCCTTGGCCAATCTCCTAGTAAGGTTGGACCTTTCAGAGCCTCGCCGAGTTTTAGCACATGTGGTTGCTCAGTCTTCGTTATTGGGAGAGATTAAGGCCCGACAGTTCTATGATCCGTGCTTAGCAAAGCTTTGGGAGAAAGTAGTTCAGGGTAGGGCCAAGGAGGTTACTATCAGCGAGGATGGTGTTCTAAGACTTTAGGGCCACTTATGTGTTCCAAATGTTGATGGCATGAGGAAGAGGATTCTAGAGGAGGCACATTGTTCTCGGTATTCTGTTCACCCTGGTGCTACGAAGATGTATTTTGATTTGAAGAAGCATTACTTGTGGAGGCGAATGAAGAAGGACAATGTGGAGTATGTGACTAGGTGCCTTAATTGCCAACAGGTTAAGTATGAGCACCAGAGGCCAGGATGCCTACTTCAGTAGATGCCCATTCCTGATTGGAAATGGGAGCGCATTACTATGAACTTCGTGGTTGGGTTGCCTCGGACCTTGCAGAAGGTTGACGCGGTTTGGGTCATTGTGGATAGATTGACCAAATCGGCACATTTCATTCCAGTGGCTACTACTTATACTTCTGAGAGGTTAGCCTAGATCTACATTCTGGAGATAGTCCGAATGCATGGTGTGCCGGTGTCCATTATATCAGGTCGAGGTCCTAAGTTCACCTCACACTTCTGGAGAGCGTTTCATAGTGAGATGGGCACCCAAATAGACCTCAGCACATCATTTCACCCTTAGACTGATGGTCAGTCAGAGCGTACAGTTGAGATATTGGAGGACATGCTCAGGGCATGTGTAATTGACTTTGGAGGTCAGTGGGACCAGTTCTTGCCTTTGGCCGAGTTTTCTTACAATAATAGTTATCAATCCAGCATTGAGATGGCACCATTTGAGCCTTTGTAAGGTCGGCGATGATGTTCTCCTATCGGGTGGTTTGAGCCTGACGAGGCTAAGTTATATGGCACCGACCTGGTGAGGGATGCCTTGGAGAAAGTGAATTTGATTTAGGAGAGGCTCCGTACAACACAATCCATACAGAAGAGTTACGCGAATCAGAGGGCACGTGATGTATCATTTATGGAGCGAGATAGGGTCCTGTTGAAAGTCTCGCCTATGAAGGGTATTATGAGGTTTGGTAAGAATAGAAAGCTGAGCCCGAGGTTTATAGGTCCATTCGAGGTGTTGAGGCAATTTGGGGAGGTTGCTTATGAGCTGGCCTTGCCTCCCAGTTTATCAGAAGTTCACCTAGTTTTTCATGTCTCCATGCTCCGGAGATACCATGCCGACTTCTCTCACGTGGTTGATTTCAACACTATTCAGTTGGATGAGAGGTTGGGCTTCGAGGAGGAGCCAGTTGCTATTATTGATAGGCAGGACCGCTAGTTAAGGTCCAAGAGAGTTTCTGCCGTGAAAGTCCAGTTGAATGGCCATCCAGTTGAGGACGTGACCTGGGAGTCCGAGGAGGACATGCAGAGTAGATATCCACACTTATTCAGCACTTCAGGTATGATTCTAGACCCGTTCGAGGACCAATGTTTGTTTAAGAGGTGGAGAATGTAACGACCCGACCGGTCATTTTGCGTTATCGGACCCCGTTCCCCTAAATGAAACTTCCTATAGTGGCTTTTTATGATTTATGACTTGCGGGGACTGGTGGTCCGGGATTCGGAGGTGTTTAGAGTGCTATAGGAACAATTGGTTCCTTAAGGTTGGCCTTTAAGGCCAAGTTTGACTTCGGTCAACATTTTGGGTAAACGACCTCGAAATCGAGTTTCGTTGGTTCTGGTAGCTTCGTGTGATGATTTTGGACCTGGGCGTATGTTTGGAATGGGTTTCTGATGACCCGGGGGAATTTCGGCGCCCAATATTGAAATAAGAAGTTCCTTAAGTTCCTATTTTGGTTTGGGATGTGTTTTTGTGTTATCGAGGTCCGAATGGAATTCCGAGACAGGGAATAGTTCCGTTATGTTAATTATGACTTGCCTGCAAAATTTGGTGTTATTCCGAGTTGTATAATTCGGTTCGACTCGTTGTTAGCGAAGTCTAGAAAAATTAAAGTTCCTAAGTTTGGTTCTTGGGGTTTGAGGTGTGATTTTGAGTTTTAGCATTGTTTTGGGTGTTCCGATGCCTCAAGCGAGTCCGTATTATGATTTTGGACTCGTTGGTATATTTGGACTAGGGCTCGGGTAGGCCCAGGTGCCTCCCGGGCACCTAACGGGGCTAAAAACCAGCTAAAATAGTTGCTGGTGCACCTGTTCTAGTGTGACCGTAGGTGCGGTTGACCAGTCACAGGTGCGGGACTGCTCTTGCAGTCCCCAACATCGCAGGTGCGACCCCTAGTGGTCTGACCAATTCTCGCAGGTGCGGACAATGTTCCGCAGGAGCGGAGCCGCATGTGCGGTCTCCATTCCGCAGGTGCAGGCCCAGGCTCCTCAGTCCATTTCCGCAGGTGCAGGCCTTTGCTCGCAGGTGTGAGACCGTAGGTGTGGTCGAGCTGCAGGTGCGAAAACACTATCCAGACAGTGTGTTTTTATACACGGGTCTTAACACATTTTCTCATCTTCTTCTTCTTCTTCTTCCTTGGGGCGATTTCCACCATTGTTGAGGGGCTATCGACCTGGTCATTTAAGGTAAGTAAAATCTACTCTAATCTTAGCTTCATGCATGGATTTCTAGCTTAATTAACTACCTAAATTAGTAAAAAATCAAGAATTGGGTAGTAACCTAGAGCTTTTGATAATTTGAGAATTTTCCCGTGAATTTGGTATGAAATCAAGTAAATCGTATATTAATGATCCTTAGGCTTTGGGTGAGTGTTCTTTCGAGAATTATTGGAATCCGAGCGTGCGGGCACGAGGTTGGATTTTTGGAATTTCTCAAGAATGTTGAATTATTGAAAAATTACGATAATTTCCCTACTCTGAGCATGCATTGATGTCATTATACTGTATTTGGTTAGTTGCGAGTCCCCGGGTGTAGAGTTCGGAGATTCGGGCGCATCCTTGGTCCGAGGGGTAGATTTGACACGAGGTG